>JAJKFI010021435.1:0-28667 GCA_029204185.1 Lerista edwardsae | reverse complement strand
CTCTCTCTCTCTCTCTCTCTCTCTCTCTCTCTCTCTCTCTCTCTCTCTCTCTCTCTCCCCAACATTCTTGGCATCTTTATGCCAAGATTCCAAATCATTCTTGGCAGAAGATTTAGTCAAGAGGGTTAATGCCTCCGTTTGCCTGAAGATAAGAGCTGAAGATCTGAAGGTCGCCAGTTCGGGACAGTCTCTGTGAGTGGCAGACCTCGTTAATTGCGGCTGAGCAATTAAAAGCTGAGCTTTGGCTGCCTTGTGTGAGAGGGAGTTGTGCCAAGTATTATTATTATTATTAATTATTATTATTAATAATAATAATTATTATTATTAATCTTGTCATCCTCTCCACCCCTTCTCTTTTGCTTGCTCCCACCGCCAATCTTCGTGTTTGCCTCCTCTCATTCTCTTCTCGCCCCACCTCTGCCCAGTTGTGCCCCTCTCCCCTCATCTTACAAAAGCCAGCATTTGTTGTGCTTCTGGGTTTCCCTGTGGCTGCCACAGTATGTTTAGGCAGAACTGGAGGGAGCCAATCAGTAAGTGTGATGTGCAGTTCTGCTGATATCATGCAATTATGCATTACAAACACATGTGCCATCCAGTTTGTACTGTTTATTTGAGTACTATTTTATGTCAGGCCCTGATGGTTGCTGATGCGAGGTGCGCGTCAGGTAGGGAGGGAAGGGGCCGTGGAACACCGGCATGGGAGAGAGGACCAGCTGCCGCCAATCTGCCAGACGTAGCTGCAGCAAGAGGGTGCTGATACGGCAGCAATAAAAGGGACCACCCGGACCGAGGAAAGGGAAGTCTACTTGGGAGAAGCGGCTGCTGGAGGACGGCACTGCCGGGCCGAAGCAGGATGCTCCCCGCCGGCCAGCGGACACAACGGGAGGCCAGCCCACGACTGCCAACGGTCCAGCCCCTGGGTGTGAGGAGGCCTCGGAGAGACCCTGAATCGACCCCCCCCTTTCCTTTCCTCGACCTCAGTCCGGGAGCGTGAGTGGAGACCCCGACGCCGAAGTCGGGACAGCCGGGAGACATCTACCTGCCGGGGCCGTGCAGTAAGGCAGTGACTTTGAGTTGGCAGCAAGGACGGGCCAGGAGTCCCCCTTTTTTCCTGCTTGGACTTCGTTGGACTTTGGGGCCCGGGTGGCAGGACTTTTACATTGGACTTTTGTGTAACGCCAGCCCAAGGGGTGAAGTTTTCCATTGGGATGTTTTGGGGAGGGGGGAACAAGTAGACACTGATTGTAACTGGGGAAGGGGGTATGCTGGTCAATAAAGGAAGGGTCTTGACTCCGCTTTCCTGTTTCCTAGTCATGCTTGGTAATGCTCACTGCTATGTCCTCTGTCGACCCCTTTTCAGTGCCTCTCCCGGAGTGGGGAGAGGCGGGGCGGGATGATGGAGACATGACAGCTGCCTAGAACTTTTGATATAAAATGAAAAAGTAGGATATAAATAGTTATAATTAAGTTGTGTAACAGTATTGAATGATAGTATATGAATACTATCTTTTATATAAACCTAGACAAAGAGTTAAGAACCCTATATTCAGAGCCATCCCAAATGGTGAAACCAATTCTATTTCTTGTTGCTTGAGGTCTACTTGCTTATTATATAAAATAATATAATTATGTCATTATTTATACATAATACTTATTCAAAGGGCCCTCAACGTCCTTTCTTCAAATGATAACAATCCCAATTGTTTTGCGTTCCTTAATTCCTGCACGATAGGATATTCCAGGGCAGCTTTACAGACCCAATTTCCTTGGGAGTACTGAAGGCTTGTACTTTCCCAGATATGTAGTTTGAAATGGCCTCTAGCCATTTAAATATGTACAACACATTATTGATTTTTCAATTAAAAGATGATTGAAACTTGGCAAATCTCAGGCTGCTCCAACCTAAGCTGGAACTGTGATTGTTTTCTGAGTTATATCTTTCCACTGTAAAAGGTTCCTGTATTTATGTCATCATTTATTAAAAGCGTAAGCTTCCTATTAATAGGAGTACAGAATTCAGAGTAAAGAATCTGAGTCCAGCCAGTTGCTACTTTAGACACATGATTGACACTTGCATGTATGAGGATTCTTGCTAAACAGCCCAGGGGGTCCAGATTGGAACCACAGTGTGAGGGGAAGCAGGCTTTATCCCTTTTTTCTTGCCAGTCCCTGGGCACAATCCTAAACTGGAGTTAGGACAGCATAAGCGAAGCCAGCAAAGTTTGGCCAGCACAAGGGACACCACAAAGTATGTTTGGACTACTCTTAGAGAGTCCAACCCAGCACACAGACTTGCGCCATCCTCCCTGACTCCAAGAGTGGCCAAACATGCTTTACGGTGGCCCTTGTGCTGGCCAAACGTTGCTGGCTTATTTTATGCCAGCCTGACTCCAGTTTAGGATTGCCCTCACAATCCAAATTGGGTTCCCTTGCAGCTGGTTGTTAACAAAACAGAATCCAGAGTCAAAAAGCCAGACCTAACTTTGTCACTTTCACAACTCAGTGTTAACTAAATTTCCAGCACTAATGCAGCTATAATGCAGCCCCTCAGGTAAGGGGACAAATGTTCTGTTATCCTGAGGAAGTCTATGTACCTGCTCCCCACACTACAGAATGCAGCACACACACCCTGTTGGTACAGTTGGGAAACTTGGTTAGGATTGGAGTGCAAGTCTCTTATATAATTAGTAGTGGTAATGATGAGAAAAAAGGAAAAATCTAATGAATGAAATATATAACCAGAGAGATCAGGAGACATGAAACTAAAAGCATAGGACAGCACAATCCTATGCATGTCTACTCAGAAGTAAGACTCATTGTGTTTACTGGAACTTACTCTCAGGATAGGATTGCAGCCTGAATGAGCTAAGAAGCTGGTGATGCAGTAAAAATAAGTCCTGCCTGTCCTGTTAATGTAATTGAGGCACCATAAGCTGTATAAGCAAATCTGATGGACTTCCTTTGGTATACCATACTGAAGCTCTGCCCTTGAATTGTCAAGTAATATTATTTGCTTTGTGCAAACACTTGCATTTTCTGAAAAACAAATTTCCAATAGAATTGAAAACCAATTCTATGTAACTAATCCCTAAAATCTGGAAAATAGTATGCATTCATGCCTAATGCTCTGGGAAAGACAATAGAGTCTCGGTATAATCTTTAGACCCAAACTCTCTTTTGTTATACACTAGCCTAACATTCTGGCAATGCTTGAGGTTGTTTTTCCTTCCTTTCTTCCTTTCTGTTTTTCTTTTGGCAATGCCCTGATACAGCAAAGTCTTTCTAATGTTAATAGTTTTTAAAAAAAAAGAATATAGTGGGAAGACACATGATACAGTTAAACAATGCATGTGGTCCAAAAGCATTATTTTGAATAATGGATATTGCCAAACTTCAGCTAAACAGAGTGCCTCCTTATACTGCTTTTCCATAAAACATTTGGTACTGGGAAAACTGTGGAATAAACATAAGGGGGGAGAGGACATACTTCAGTGGTAGAGCAACTGTTTTGTATGTAGAAGGTCCCAGGTCCAAGTCCTGACATCTTGAGGTAAGGCTGGGAAACTCTTATTAAAAGTATTTCCTGCTTCTGAAACCATGGGGAGCAACTATCAGTTAGTGTGGACAATACTGAGGTACATGGATGAATAAGCTGGTTTGATATAAGATTACCCCTGCTAACTGGGCAAGAGGCACTTTTCACGTGGTGTTCCTCTTATGTTTAGCAGGGGGAGAGTAACTGTCCCTCTTCACTCCCGTGCAGTGTCTTTCTAGTGTCTGTTGCTGGTGGTGTTTTGCATATTTTTAGATTGTGAGCCCTTTGGGACAGGGAGGCATTTAACATTATTAGTACTATTTGCCTATAAACCACTTTGTGAACTTTGTGTTGAAAAGCGGTATATAAATACTATTTGAATGAATGAATGAATGAATTTCATATATTCAAATAGCATTTGCAGAAGGGCCCTTCTCGTCATCATGAATGAGGCAGCTCAGCCCAATGGGCTTCTGGGAGGCTCATTTCAGGCTGCGTGGTGGCAAGGGCAGGCAAAGGGCCCACACAGTGCTTTGCTCACACTGCTCTACTTGCTGATTCCATGCTGCGCGGCAGTGGTGCTGCAGGGCCCGATTTTGCTAAATAGGCCTAATTGCCAAAAGACTGGCCCTGATGTTTGACACCCTTGCCCTAGCCTATGATGAGACAAGGTGGCTAGACCAGGAAGTCTGGCCTTTTTTCATCTGCCTTCTGCCATGATAGAAGTCTGCCTGTGAGCCCTGAGAAGTAGCTCCCAAAAGAGGAAAAGGGTCTGGATGAACATCAACCTTCTCCCCTCCACCTGGCCATCAGGCCACTCAGAGGCTATTCTTCATCTGGCCACTCAGAGGCTATTCTTGCTGCAGGTACAGCCCCTGCCTCTGCATAACCTCTACCCGAACATCAACAGAGCCACCAAAGGCAGGACAGAGGAAGCCTACAAGCCCCTACTCTCCTATTGCCAAGAACTTGCAAGCAGTCCAGAGAGTTATACACATACTGTATTCTTCTTTCAGTTTTGTAGGCCTAATTTTTTTTAATGATGTGCAGTTCCAGACTTTACTGTAGGCAGAGTCAAGGGATCATTGCAAACTGTGAAGAAAGCTGTGTTTACCTATGTGTACATCGAACCTCAGGAGATGGAGCTGCTGATAAAAGGAAATACAAGGAGGGTTAGGTGAAAATCTCTCATTATTCATTGACCTATGTGCATTCATTACTAAAAATGGATTGTGCTTGCTTATTCTGTAGGTTCTAGAAATGTCAGTTGGAGCACCACAGATCATTAAAGTAAGCAGGAACACCTATTTCAACTCGTATGTCAGGTCACTAAAATACCAGATGTCCTGTGGTTTTTTTTTGTACTGAAAATGATGCTTGTTCACTCCTTTGTGACAATAAGTCTCCCAGTACAGAGAATATCCAGAACCTTCAACAACTCTGAATAGCCTGACAAATCAAATGTGAAGAACCCCAAGCACAACAAGCCAGTGGCGTTCCTATGTGGGGAGGAAGAACACTAAGTTTTGCAGGAGCCTGCACTACAGTATAATGTGGTCCCTCCCCCTTGCCTCCAGAGCCATTCAAGAGCCATTCATTTGCTCTTGGATCTGCAAATGACTCTGGAGGTGAGGAGGAGGTGCTGCGTTATACAGGAACTCAGGCTCAGCAACACTTAGCATCCCCCCATAGGAACACCACTGAGACAAGCTGAGGATGCTCATATAACAGAATTTACATACTGAAATGAGTGGGCAGTGTTCCCTTTGAAGACCTGGACATGCTCCACTTCTTCCAGAGATCTTCATGGAGAATGATGTGATAAAGACAGTCAAAATTGCATAAGATATTAGACAGGCACCGTTCAGGATGTTTTAGCAAACAATACTTCTTTTGTAACAAGAAAGTCTCCAGTAAGGCCAGCCAAAGTTCTTTTGGCACCTGAAGCAGCACAACAAATTCTGCCCCTCTTTACCTGATGATGTGCTAGTCTATGACCCCTGATGCTTTAGCCCTCCAGTCTCACCTCCTTCACACCTCCTCTTCCACTCTGTTATATAAATTCAGAAACCAAAGAGTTAAATGTTAAGAGGTCTAGAGTGAATACTGACCCAACTGGGCACAGCAGGTTAACTGAATAGTGTTGTATGCAAAAGTAGCAGGCCCTGTGCTCCTGAGAGGGCTCAGAGCTCTCTGGGAATATTCTGGTGCTTTCAGTCACAGGAAGAACTAATTTACCTGAAAGACCGGATGTGTGAGGATGGATCTGTTCACACCCAGGCTGTTGCCATCTGAAGAAAGTCAGCATGGGTAGCTGTTCCTGAGGGAGAATCAGATGGTTTTGTCAGGTGCTGTTTCTGTGTCTTTAATTTTGCAGTTATGTTTACTGCAACCTTGATCTGGTCACCGGTTCCTAAACGTTTTAATATTGGGACCCACCTTTTAAAAAAGTTTCATTTTTTTTACCACCACCCGAGCCTCTCTGGAGATAATGCAATGGTGGCAATGCTCCCCTCCCCAAGCAGTAAGTTGTTTAACACTTACATAGCCTAAATTGCCTTGTTAGTTTCACGACCCACCAAAAATTGGGTTGTGACCCCACAGGTGGACCACTGACCCACAGTTTGGGAACCACTGGTCTGGGGACTCTAGTGACCTTTTCTTCAGCCCCCAAATTGGCATTTTTGAATAACAACCACCCCCTCTTCCTTTTCCAATCCAGGGAGTGCGAGGAGCAGGACAGGTGAGTGGGCAGGGGCAGGTGGGCGCCATCAGCCAACCTGCTGCTTAATCAACCAACCAACCAATCAACCAATATTTATATACCACTTTTCAACACAAAGTTCACAAAGTGGTTTACAGGCAAATATAGGCAAAACACAGGTTTACGGGCAAAAATAAAGGCAACCACTTCAGTTGGCCTCATGGATACATCAGCCCTGGCACCCAAAGACATTCCTCCTCTATTTGGAAATTAAAGGGATTCTACCTTCCAAAGAAAAGAAACAATGTGCCACAGTGAAGACTGATTCTGTTGTCAAGGCTGTCCATCCGACTGTCACTCATAAAGAGAAGACTTCATGGACTTCTTCAAACACACATAAAATCCTTAGCTGCTGCCAATTGTTTCAGCACTTAGATTTCAGCACTTAGGGAACTCAGTTTTAATGCCAAGTCTGACAAAGAAGTGTCTTTGCTTTTTGTGGAAACGGGTAATTTACTATCTGTTACTAGATAGTACTCACTATTGACATACAGCACAATCCTACTCAGAGCTGGAATAGGCAGATTGGCTGGCCTGTGCCATATTCAGCCCTGTTTAGTAGGCGACTGTGGCGCAACTTGGAGTATGGCGATATCCTGAGTAACCCCCCCCCAGCTACCCCTATGGAGCTTCTTGGATCTGCACCAGCAAAATCACTGGTGCAAATCCAAGTCACCCGTGTAAGGCTGATGGGGGTTAGGATCCTGCCTGCCAGATCCTGGCTCAACCCCCCTCCCCAGGCACCTTTGTCTAAAGCCCTGGAAGCCACATATTGTACAGCCACTGTAGACAATACTGGGCTAGGTGAACCAATGGTCTGACTCAGCAAAAAATAGCTTCATAGGTTCCTTGTAAAACCAATGGGGTAAATTTATCCTTTTTATGAGTCTAGCAGAACACAATTATTGAAACTTTTTTTTCTTTTTAAAAAAAGAAGCAATGGGGCTTATTTCCATTGAAATATATTTTGAAGCAGTGTTGCACTCTCCCAAGAAATTTATGAACTTTCAAAGCTGTTTGTGCTTCAGAGTGTCTAGCAGTGCTTCTTTCAGTGTCTGTGAGCAAAGTTGACAGGCCACATTGAAAGAAAAATTCAGCAGGTCTTATTAGCAAAATCTTTCAAAGTCGTTTCTTCAGAATGAATACAAATGATCACCAATAAATTAAAAAATACCTATCAAGCTCAAAAGATTTAAAGTAAAGAGGGTGGCAGAACATAGTGTTGTTTTAAAAAATTACTCATTTACTTTGTAATGTTTCTGTTAACACAGAACATTCTCTCCCCAGGAGTAAGACGCCCTTTCATAATGAAGAATGAGTAGGCAGCAGCCCTGCAAATTGCAGACACACAAAGGCAAGGATCAGCTTGTCATCTTCTGAGGTACAAACAGTAAGCCAGTAAACTGCAAATATTCATTTCGCCCTTGAAGACCACCTGCGGCCATACCGACTGAGGGACGTTATTTCTGGGACAGATGTTCTATGCCTTCTCTTGTAAGATGGGTTCTATAGGACTTGTTTGCATTTGTGTGGAGAATAATGAGAAACTGCTCATAATCATGATCAGCTTAACACACACACAGTGAGAGTGAGAGAGAGAGAGAGAGAGAGAGAGAGAGAGAGAGAGAGAGAGCATAGCATCCAGGCAACACTTATTGCTACTGCATCTGAGTGGTTTGAGGGTTTCCGCATCACCACCACAACCATTGCACATCGGTACTACTGGACCACAAAGGGAACAGTTTCAGTGCATCCCACCCACAATGCAGAAGCAACCATTCTTCAGGGCAGGCAGGTTTGCATACCAAGACAAAAGTAGTTTACAAGACAGCAGTGGTTGAGTAAATTCGGTTATGAAAGTGGGCTATCCTGCTGAACCTAGAGAGGATGATGCATTCAGTGAAACAAAACACACACTTGCTTCGTCAGTTGCCAGAACAAAGAGCAAAATGTCAGAGTCCATCTTAGTAAAAATGGCTCTGATAGATTGCTTCTGACTGTCAGCTGGTCTACTAATCAGGAAAGGCATTTTCCACATCTCTTTAGATGGAAATGAGCTGGCTCCAAAC
The DNA here is from genome assembly GCA_029204185.1 of Lerista edwardsae. Classification (NCBI taxonomy): domain Eukaryota; kingdom Metazoa; phylum Chordata; class Lepidosauria; order Squamata; family Scincidae; genus Lerista; species Lerista edwardsae. The sequence goes on along the minus strand of JAJKFI010021435.1, from coordinate 20,299 downwards.
CAGAGCTTATAGTAACACACATTCTGCCAGCACATGCTGCCACAAAAGCACCATAAAGTGCTTTGCGACAGCTTTACTGGCCATCATACTCAGTGGTGTCATTCAAATAATTTAGGAACAGGAACTCACTTTTGATTGGCACTTGTTGGGAACCCAGAACCAGCCACGGAGCCCGTTAGGATCCGGAACGCCCGTTCTGGTCCGTTCCCCCTGAATGACATCACTGATCGTACTGGTGGTAAGGCCAGACCCTTCCCTCACATGTCAGCTGTCATTGCAAGGCCCACCAGACCTGGTAGGTCTGGTACAGGGATGGGGGGGGGGGAGATAGGTGGATGAATTGGGCCCAGGAAGGGGCAGGATTGGTGGCATCAGTGCACACTGTATTCTAACCCCCTTCCCAGGCCTGATCTGAACAACTCAGACTTCCCCCAGTGATATCACTGGCACAGATCTGAGTTGACCCATTGAGTCTGCTGGGGTTTACCCTTGGGCAAGGGGACAAATGAGACCTTCAGCAGCTAACTCCTTCACAGGATGCAGCAGACCCCCACATGGGAATTTAATTAGAAACAGGGCATCATCACATGGGAATTTAGATAGGATGAAGCTGCCTGTCTAATTAGGTGGCCTCAGAAGACATTGTTTTCTCCAAGCCTCAGCACTTCCCTCCTCTCATTTGCAATAATACTGGATAGCCCTACATGGCTGTTATGAGGATCACTGTTATAATGTACGTGAATTGCTCTGAACATTTTATTATTATTACTATTATTGTTGGTACAGTATTAGTATTAAACTGTTCAATACAGGCAAGGGGGAGGGTCTCTGGGCCATACACCAGGTATACACATACACACCAAACTCATCAGCATTTAGTCCAAGGACATGTCAAGCAATGTGTTCAGGTGTGCCCCAGTATCCACTGGTTCAGTATCCATGGTTTCAGTTATCCACAGATACCATGGATTCTGGGATGCCTATTAGAAAGATAAGGGATCATTAAACAAATCTCTTTTTTTTTTTACCTTGTGGCAACAAAACTACTGATGTTTTCCTATTTTTAAAAAGGCATCCCCAGTATCCACGGTTTTAGGTATCCACAAGGAGGTCCGGAACAGAATCCCAGCAAATACGAATATGTGCAAAAGACACATATGAAAATCTCTAAAGGGCAAACAACACGTTACAATAAAGGCATGTTTGACCCCAACTCCCCCCACTTTTTAAATAAACAGTGCTGGGGGGGGAAGCATGCAAAACTGCAATGGGTGAGGCAAGGGAAATTGTGCACTTAGCACCCACTATGCTTCATATCCCAGTCGTGCACCCCTCTACATGCTTTTTATTGTTTTTAAAAAGAGCTTCTATTAAAAGCCAGTAGAAGCTTTTGGGGAGGGGGTATACATAGCACATGGGTGCATGATTGGCATATAAAGGACAGCATGGCCTAAGTGAAGCCCCCACTGTAATGTTGAACCATCTGGCATGCCCCCCGTGTTATTAAAACAAAAATACTTCAAGGTTCAGATGCACATATTTAGTGGAATGCATTATTTGGCCATAAGAGCTCCAGCATTCTGAAAGTCTGAAATGGAAGGGGGATTCATTTTGTGCTGGGGTAGTGAGGCAAAAAGCAGTGAGCGTGATATAAGGGATGTTAAGAGAAAATAAGATGTCCTTTACATCTGGCAGGCCTGCTTGGCAGAAACACCAGTCAGTCCTAAAGCAAATCAAATCACAGCTATTAGTGTCAAATTAAGGCAATTCATTATTACAGGGAGCAAATAATCTTTCTACAAAAACCCACTCCCTCATGCATTCTAATGCAGTCACTCTTTCCTCTCGGGTCTCCAATCCAGCAGATTTAACATTTCTTGGATTTTTTCGACAAGCCACATCATATTACAGAACCAGGTGAAGCATAGCACTGAGTGTGATAAAACTCAGCTTGGCGCGATTTTTATCTCCCCTGTTCAGAATGTCTCAATGCTGATCACAGAGTCCTATGAGAAGCTGACCTAAGTAGGTCATTCCAAAACCTGATAAGTCTAATAGCACAAATTATTACAGAAACTGCTTTTCAAGATTATAGAAATTGGTTCAAAGGCAAGCATTGCCACTCCATCACAAATACATATTCATGGAAAGGGAAACACTGCTGTTTGTTACTTAAGATTCAGTTTGATCCCTCTTGAAATGTGCTGGATTGACAACAGTGTTTACAGGAACAGGATTAGGCCAAGTTCTGGAGAGGCTGTACAAGTCAGTGGTGATTAGCAAATACATACACTGCTGATGCGAGGTTGCTGGAAATCATTGAGGAAGGCCTTATATTAACACCTGTGCTAATGGAGCACACACTATATCTTGCTGGAAGGAAGGGGATAGCAAGGAGATCTCCTGGAGGCTGTTTGATCCCTTATCTTGGGTAAGCCTCTGTTGTGAATTTGTGGTAATTATAGCAGAGTTGGAGGCTCGCGGACCCATTCAGCGCTTGCCTAGCGCGATCGGAGCGGAGGAACGAAGCGATCGCTACATTTGAATATCAAAGCCATTTTATTGGTTTCAGTAGCGAAAGTGAGAAGATGAGAAGTTTAGTTTGCCGGTTAGCAAAAGCCGGCGAAGGCTTGCTGCATACAAGCGGCTTTTTGGCGTATTCTTCACAGTTCGAGCGCACACATGGTACAGACAGAAGAACAAAGGGTGCAGTCAGACTATATCTGGTAGGTGGGTACTTAGAGACCCCCGTGCCCCATGTTGACCAATGGGGTAACCTTTAGAACACCATGAGCTCATGAGAGAGTGGGGTGTTTGTTAGCCAGTGTTTCCCGTGAGAGACATTGCACTACCAAGCTGGGAGGCTGATTAGCTCAAGGATTCAAGGACACGCAGGTGTCCTATCTGCTCTGGAGACGGAGAGACGGAATGCCAGTTTCAACCAGTTCTGGAGTGTGTGGTGTGAAACTGCAACACCCCCCCATTACGTCTTGGAAGTCATCTTTTGGCGCCAAATTTAACATTTGAACTGCTTGTTTGAATTGTGGCGCAGGAAGAGCTTTGGTTAGGACGTCCGCGATGTTCTCTTGTGATTGACAATAAAGCACGTCAATGTCCCCGTTTTGGACTGCTTCTCTGACATGTTTATGCTTTATGTCAACATGCTTAGAGTGCATCCGGATTCGTTCTGACTTAGCAATCTGGATTGCTGACTGGTTGTCCACCCAGATTCGGACTGGATTTAATTGTGGAGTATCCAAGTCCGACATCAATTGCCTGATCAGGTGTAGGTAGTTGGTCACATGACTTAGGGCTGTGTACTCACTCTCTAGGGTGGAACACGCTATAGTCTTCTGTTTGTGTGATCCCCAATCTACCACGCAATCCCCTAGGCGTATGGCATAGCCTGTGGTGGATCTCCTTGTGTCATCCCCCCCAAAGTCACTGTCTGCAAAGACCTCTAATTGCAGTGCTCCTTTTGGGGTAATGTGGTACTTGTGACTACTTGTGCCTTTCAAGTACCTGAGGATACGTTTCAAGGCTATCCAATCCGCCTGTGTGGGACTTGCGGCTTTTCTGCTCAGGTGATTGACTGCAGCGCCTATGTCTGGGCGCGTCCAGCACGCAAGGTGTGTGAGTGAACCCAATAGTGAGAGGAACATGTTTTGGTTTGAAAATGGTGCAGACTCCTCTGCTTTTTTCTCTTTCCCCATTGCCATTGGAGTTGAGACAACCTTGCAGTCTTGCATGCCCCATACCTGGATTAGGTCGTGAATCTTTTTCTCCTGACTGAGGAGAAAACCGGCATTGTCAACTGTGCGTTCGATTTTCACTCCTAGGTATTGCTTGACAGGACCAAGACATTTAAGTGCGAATGCTTTTTGAAGCTGTCGTGTGATCTGATTGATTTGCTGTCCTGTCTTTGCGAGGACCAGCAAATCATCAACATAACACAAAAGAACACACAACTCCTCCCCTTTTCCCTTTCTGAAAAGGCATGGATCAGCTGCGGAGGGGGTGAACCCCAATTTTTGCAGCTGTTCTTTAAGGCAAAAATGCCAGCTTCTTCCGCTTTGTTTCATCCCGTAGACAGCTTTTTTGAGACGAAAATGTGAGTAATCGCTTTGCACACCTGGAGGTATTGTGATGTATACCTCTTCCTGCAGGTCTGCGTGCAAGTAAGCTGTCCCAATATCAAAGTGGTGAACCTGATAGCCCCTGCTGGCTGCTACGGCAAGCGCTGCGCGTAGCGTTGTGGCTGCTAGTGTTGGTGAGTAGATTTCCTCGAAGTCTACCCCCGGAATTTGTTTACAGCCACGAATCACTAAACGGGCTTTCTTTAATGGCTCAGCACCTTCCCGATCTTTTAGAACAAATACCCATCTGGAATCAATCGCGTGTTTTCCAGCTGGTAATGTTGCTGGTTCAAAGACCTTTAAGTCGTGCATTGCCTTTAATTCAGTCCGAATAGCTTGCAGCCATTCTTCCTTCTGGGTTTGCGGTAGATCCATGACATCTTGATATGTCTGGGGCACTTCTTCCACCTCCACCTGGTAGGTTAGTCTCTGAGGTGGAACCCCACGCAAAGCCCTTGGAGGAAGAATGCGCCTGGTCTGAACAGTTTGTTCCGGTGTGGCTTCCTCTGAAGAAGTGCTTGTGTCCAACCCTGGACTGCCCCCCCCCCTCTTCCAGCAGCCTGTCAGGGCGTGCTGGTGTGGCAGGAGCTGGCTCCTGTCTTTGTAGAGTTCTCTGAGGAGTTGATGCGGGCTGATCGGGAGTGCTTTCTAATCTTGCCTCCCCCCCATTTTCTGCAGCTTGTGTGGGGATGCTGACCGTTTTGTCAGCATGATCTGGCAGCATATTCTGCTCAGAGAAATCGTACGAGTTGGATATTGTGACCGTTTTGTGGTCAGGATTGAGGAATTTGAGCGCTTTGCAATTCGGTTCAAACCCAATAAACTGTAGCCGCCTGGCACGCGGTCCGTCTTTTCTGCGCGTTTCCCGATCTGCATGTACAAAGGCGTATGACCCGAACGTCTTTAGAAATGCAAGATTGGGAGGTTTGCCGAATAGCCTGGTGTAGGGGATTCCGTCTATAGAACGGTGGTAAACTCGATTTGAAATAAATGCAGAATATTTCATTGCTTCTCCCCACAACCCTTTAGGTAGTTTTGATTGCTCCATCAGCGCTCTGACCATGCTCTGGAGCTCGCCGTTTTTCCTCTCCGCAACCCCGTTATGCTCTGGGGTGCGGGGAGCGGTGAGCCTGTGGGTGATGCCCTGCTTTTCCAACCATTGAGACATCTCCCCACTCAGAAATTCACCTCCCCGGTCGGTCTGGATCGCCACTATGCGATGGCCAAACCGCCTTTCCGCCCACCTGACCCAATTGCGGATTTTATTAAAAGCCTCAGATTTCTGGCGCAATAAAAATACAAAACAATACCTCGTAGCATCGTCCACGAGCGTCAGAACGTATTGCGCCCCCCCTGCTGTCTTTTTCAAGGGTCCAATTAAGTCCATATGAATCAGCTGCAAGGGAGTCTGGGTCTGGCGGTTGCTGAACTTCGGGATGGATGCGCGATGCGATTTGGCAAGTTTGCACACATCACAGTCTACGAACGCATCGCAGTCTTTTAGGTCCATTCCTCGCACAAGTTCAGCTGTCTTCCTCACGTAATCATGATTTAAATGATTTAATCGAAGGTGCCAGAGGTGTCCACAGGATCGGTGCCTTGGTTGATTGAAGCACGCAGTTGCCTGATGATTCTCTGTTGTCTCCGCTCTAAGCACGAACAACCGATACACTCGGGGGACAGCTACGCAAAGATCCCCCCTCTCAAGTGCGCAGACATCGTCTTGGAAAGTCACTTTAAATCCATCTTCTTGGAGGGTGCCAAGACTGAGGAGATTTCGAGACATTGTTGGCACACACAGCACATTTTTCAAGGTAGTCTGCAATTGTGGCAGAAAGACCTCTCCAGCGCAAATCACTGGCGCTGTTGTCCCATTTGCGAGGGCGACAGTTTCACGATCTGTCTCGCGCTTGTTCGTGAGTAAGTCAGCGGATATCACGATATGATGGCTTGCTCCCGAGTCTAACAACCAGGACTCTCGCGTGCGCACACCTGCCGCTGAGCCCACAAAAGCGATGCTCGCTTTGGGTTGCTGTGCATGGGGCTTTGGAAACTGCCCTTGTCCCGTGCCTTGCTCACCTGGTTTTTTCTTCTTTTTGGTACCTCCTTTCTTCTTGGCGCACTGGTGCGCAAGATGTTGGGTTGATCCGCACACATAGCACTGTCTCACACCGGCGCACACTTGCGCCTGGGACTCATTCTTGGGCTGCTGCTGCTTTTTCCCAGAAATGTTGTTCTTCCCCTTTCGGAATTCTCGCTCCCTCTGGTTGTCTGCCCTTTTGTCCGCTTCTTCAAGAAGACGTGCGACGACAAGGGTGACAGTCAGTTGTGCTGCAGGGATGGATTCCAAAGTCAGGGTAAACATGTCCCACGTCTCATCCAGGGAGTTGAGGATCGCAAAAACTTTGAGCCTTTCCTCAACACGTTCCCCAATCGCCTCAAGGTCTTTGAGGTTTTGCTGCATTGCTCTTAGGTGGACTCGCAAGTCCCCCCCCCGGTTCAAGACGCGATCTCCACAGCTTGCGTGTCAGAACCATGCTGGAAGTCAGCGATGCACGTGCAAACAGCTCCTTCAATGTGTTCCAATAGTCCATAGCATGTCCGAGATCGCGAACATAGACTAAGAGGTCCTCTGAGATTGCGAGACCGATGGTAGCCTTTGCTTTCCTGTCAGCTGCCGCTTCTGCAGCGTTTGTGGGAAGTGCTTGAGTGTGCTGCCAAAGGTCTTCCCTTTCCAGCAGCAACCGCATCTTATGTGCCCATTGCACATAGTTGCTGTCATTGAGAAGTGGAATGGGAACGTTGAAAGGCGCTGGCTGCTGCGCCATCCCGACTCCGGGCCCGGCGGGCGGCAACGGTGGTACTTGAGGTGGTGGCAGAGGGATGAAAGGACCCTGCCCTGGGACGAGCGGCGGTGGTGGGACGGGTGCTTGGCCGTCGGGAGGCCCCGCTGGGAGAAAGAGAGGTCCGAGATCGTCGTCTTCCGATTCGCCCTCTTCGCTTTCCTCAGATTGCTCGGGTTCCCCTGGGTCGTCAGCGTCCACTCCCCCCGCTCCGTCTCCGAGGTCTCCTGTCTTGACTTCCTCTGTCTCCTCCTTGACTCCACCGATGCTCCCTTCCTCATCAGACATCGGTCAGTATGTCCGCGAGTGTAGGGGTGCAGCCGCATTTACAATTCAGTCTCGGCTCCGTGGATCGGGTCCGTGGCGAACCCCTGCAGGGTTACTGCTGAATCTTCCATAACCTGTTGTGAATTTGTGGTAATTATAGCAGAGTTGGAGGCTCGCGGACCCATTCAGCGCTTGCCTAGCGCGATTGGAGCGGAGGAACGAAGCAATCGCTACATTTGAATATCAAAGCCATTTTATTGGTTTCAGTAGCGAAAGTGAGAAGATGAGAAGTTTAGTTTGCCGGTTAGCAAAAGCCGGCGAAGGCTTGCCACATACAAGCGGCTTTTTGGCGTATTCTTCACAGTTCGAGCGCACACATGGTACAGACAGAAGAACAAAGGGTGCAGTCAGACTATATCTGGTAGGTGGGTACTTAGAGACCCCCGTGCCCCATGTTGACCAATGGGGTAACCTTTAGAACACCATGAGCTCATGAGAGAGTGGGGTGTTTGTTAGCCAGTGTTTCCCGTGAGAGACATTGCACTACCAAGCTGGGAGGCTGATTAGCTCAAGGATTCAAGGACACGCAGGTGTCCTATCTGCTCTGGAGACGGAGAGACGGAATGCCAGTTTCAACCAGTTCTGGAGTGTGTGGTGTGAAACTGCAACAGCCTCTGCTTCCCTGATAGAGCTAAGACCTGCTCAGCTCTCTTGGCTGGCACAACACCTGGACCTGGACAGGTGGATCAAAGCCAGGAAGGAGGGTAGGATTTTGGTGGAGCTGCTGCTAACCACCCTCTTTCATACCTCATCTCTGCCCTGGTTTCCCCATTTATCCTATACACGCCCAATCCACTCACTATCCGCCTCTTGCACCAACTTACTGGCACTGGAGCATCCTTGATGGCTGCTGTTGCACAGCTGTGGTGGCTGCAGCTGTTTCCAGTGGTGGCCCAGTTGCACATGACGGTGCACCGCATTCTGCAACACCAGCAAGTCAGCTGCACTACCAGAATGCAAGTTCCAATGGCACAGCAGCCTGTTACGATTGGGTCCTTAGTCTCCCCTCCCATCAATCACCACACACAGGGCATGTGATTAAAAGGACACACATCTATCCTGTAGGCTCCTTTTCATTCTACATGCCTTCTGGGGCAGGGTGATGGAACAGGAATGAATGAAGTCAAGAGAGACAACAACATGCAAGTTCTGGGAGAACCCATTGCTTCTTCTCTCCAAGGTGCTTCAATAGCAGACAGCTGAGGGCATTCAGCAATCCTCAATTGGCCTGAGTGAAATTTGCCAACTCTTACTCTGTATTATGAGTGTTGTAGCTTCAGTATTCAGTATGATCCTGTTTCTGCTGTGCATACATAAACATACCAATCTTCAACAGCACAAAAATTATAATCAATGTGCAAGAATTAATGTGACCTCAGACTTACCTTGTTTTAATGACTCGGTTTGGCAGAAACCAGAACTGAAATAGATGTTGACTATTATTACTTTCATTGCATGGAATAATTCATTTAGCTAAGATTAATATCTAGATTAGCAATTAACCCCCTGAGCATTGGCCTATATATTTAATTTCATTATTGTTTATTGCTGACATAGTAGCTTGACGATGTTTTGGTGCAACCATCATTTCTCTTCATTAATGGCTGTGATAAGCTGCTTGCAAGTAAAAACAGAATATTATTGAAGGGTTTATTTAGGTCCAGTGGAGCTCTGCATGATATATACATCAACTTGTTATGTTCCAGCTTATATAGTTTATGGTCTTTGATGAGTTTATGGTCTCATCCATTTACCAGCAATGGGAACAGCAATATCCTATAGCACAAGATGTGTATGCCTATTCAGAAGTAGGTACTCAGTGGGGCTTATTCCTAGGAAAGTCTGTATAGGATTGCAGCTCTATGGCCCAATCCTATAAAGGCCTTGAGCTGCAACTACTGGAACATGTTGCAAACATGACACATGGTTCAGCATTGCAGGGCAACTGCCACAAGAAGCAAGCAGCCATGGCCATGTGCAGCCCATTGATGACTCCTGGTGGTGGTAAGTCATTGTGGGGGTGAGGTGGGAGGGTGGGAGAGAGTGGGTGCTAGGGACAAGCAAGGGAGAGGAAGGAGACCGGGTAGGGAGAGAGCAGATCATGGCAGGAGGGGGCAATATTAGTGGCAGTTGCACCACCAACATCCTAACGAAGTGGTTGTCAATCATTTTAGACTGGAATCCATGTTTCAGAATGGCTTTCATGTCGGGACCCACCAGAAGTGATGTCATTAACCTGGAAGTAATGTCATAGCTGGAAGTGACATCATCAATCAGGAAGTGCTGTCATTGTGATGTAATCAGATGACATTTCTGGAGTGCCAATTGGTACTCTTGGACTGCAACAATTGCACAACCGTGAAACATCCCTGACAGAAAGCAAGATTAGGACAAAATACGATGCAAATGCACTGAACTAAAATCAAAATTTAAAAAACTTTCACTTGAAATTCAAACTTTTAACATTTTCAAAAACAATATAGCAAGAGTAAGTTCTGCAGCTTCCAAGATGGCTGCTACCAAGTGGGTCCCGACCCACAATTTGAGAAACACTGTCCTAATCCCTTCTATGCCTCAGTCCACCTTCCCAGGTTCACTCAGAACACAATCCTAAACTGGAGTTAGGCCGGCATAAGATAAACCAGCAAAGTTTGGCCAGCACAAGGGCCACCATATAAAGCGTGTTTGGACTACTCTCGGAGTCAGGGAGGATGGCGCACATCTATGGCTGTCCTCTCTGACTCCGAGAGTGGTCCAAACATACTTTATAAAACATTGACTGGATCACACTTTGATAGCAGGGAGAGATTACCTTTTCCCATCTTTTCCCTCAGGGCAGCCTCAGGGTGGGACTCTGTGCAGGGAGGGGTCTCTCTGCTCTAAGAGTATGCAGCATCCTCACTCCATGAATTCTTGGGCTCCAAGAGGGTGGGAGTGCTTCTCAGTTTATCATAGGCCCCTGTTCTCTGCTGCCATGGGGTGTCCAGACAGCTTCAGGGGATGTGGAGGGCAGCCTACTGTCATGGGGTGTATGTGGGTGTGCCCAGATTGGCAAGTTGTTGCTGTAGGCACTCTGTTTCTCATGCCAGCCCAATGATTGGCCCATGCAGTACTCCCTCTGATAGACCCATGTACAACTTTCATCCAGGTGTGCCTGTTTATGGTGATGCAAGTATGAGGTACAATTTGCATGTCTTCTGCTATGACTTAGGTGAGCAAGCAGCATTGTGGAAGGCCTGGTGTTCATGCTTTCTCCTCTTCTTTTGTCTCTGATTTGGGTGTTTCTGGCCCATCACACAAAAGGTGAGTGTCTTCCTGGTTAGGGATTTGCCTGGGCTTCTTATCTTATCTGTTCCCAGCCTACATCTTTGTGAGCTTTCAGCAGCCTACTTTGCTTGAGTCCCCTTATGACCTTTTCCTAGCAAAAGAGCTCCTTCCAGTTGGTACAGCCACCACAGGGACTCAAACCCTTACTATGGAGAGTCTTCTATTTGTTTTACATGGCTGTTCTCTTCTAAGGAAGCTATCTTTCTACTTGTGTGTGGGGGGGGGGGACTAGAACTTTCAGTATGGTAATAGCTAAGGTTTTTTTGCCTCTTTACTGCTGACCCCACAGTAGCTCTTGTGGTGGGGTGGAGGTGTGGGTACCGTTCAGCGATGGGATCTACAAATGAACAAGGGGAACGCTGGGCGGGACGTAGGCGGGACTTCTGCTTCCGTAGCGTTCCGCGGCTGCCCTGGCCTTGGGTGGGGGGCTCCTGCTCGCCGCGGGGGACAGGTGAGGATCGCGCTGGGTACCTGGGTGAGCAGCGGGGGGAGGCGCTAACCAGGGGCAGCCCCCCCCCCCGAGGCCAGGACAGCTGCGGAACGCTACGGACGGGCAGCCAATTACACGGAAGCCCCGCGTAAGTCCCGCCCAGCGTTCCCCTTGTTCATTTGTAGATCCCATTGCTGGTACCATTGCATCCTTGAGTCATATTGTGTATATGTGAAATCCTTGGGGCATTTCCCACTGGTTGGTGGTGTTGCCTGTTGCTGTGTTGCTCATTCCTAGTGGCTGTCGGGGAACATCCCTGCAACAGTGGCTGCTCATTGGCTCTGGGCCTGCCCACCAGTCCCTGCTTGGTTCACCCTGCTGGTGCTTCTCTGGCCACTGGTATTTGGGCTGGGTGAACACAGTGATTGCCACCTTGGACATCACACCAATGACATGCCAACATTGCACCAATGATGCACTGATTTCAAGAAGTCATTCCATGAATGATAGGCTGTGTCAGGGTTTCCATAGATGCCATTGGCATTAGTGGGAAGGGATGCATCAGCACAGTGTTGCCTGGATGGACTTAAAATATAACAGTCAGGATGGCTTCCAAATCTGCAGTACATTCTCAGTTAATGTGGGGGGCCTGATCATGGAAGCTGGAAGCAGTGAAAAAGTCAAACCTTCCTCCTGGCATACTGGATACCCAGGTGATGGTGTCGTTTGCCCGTTTGGTGGTGCTAACCTGAAGTACTGTCACCCACAAGCACACAGCTTTTGCCAGTATTTTAAATCATCACCACTGCCTTTCCTATTAAGGAGTTAAAAAAGATAAAAAGAATCCTATTGACTTTCACCTGCACAGTGCAGGAATAAATAGATGGCAATTGGCCAAAGAGTGAAGTTCCCAGAGACTCCTATAACTCTCAAAACCTTCAAAAGGCATGTAATCAACGGGGCTTGTCAAATACATTTTCAGAACATGCTTTGCCCAATATTAGCCACATAAAATATAACATCTAGCAAGCTCATGCCATTCTTTGATCTAGCCTTACAAAGGACGAAGGTTCACATGAGCTCAGCTATTTCCCAGAGGGTTTCCAGTTCCAAGAGCCCAGTCAGTTAATTCTTTTAGATAAATCCAATGCCAATAAAAAAGGAACCAAAACGGTATTAGCCCATAAAAGCCCTGCAGCCCAGGCTCATCATCCTTCTGGAGAGTGACTGCAGCATTGACAGGGTACTTATTTCATAGCCTGGGCTGGTGTTTGTTTGTTTTTTAACAGTGTCACAGGATAATTAATATCAAGCAGCATGCACAAGATGGCAAATGTGATGCACTAAATTCACAGAAGATACTAGAGCAGTCACCCCATTGACAGAGGTGGTTTTTTTGTGATTAAAAAAAAAACATAATACTACTTTCTACACTTCTCATTTTTGTTTAAAAAAAACCACACCTAAATCTGTGAAAAATAAAACCATTCTCTAGCATCACTGCATATTATGTAACACCTCTACATGCATGTGGCTACATGTGTGACATTATACCCAGAGGCAGATCTAAGGGAGGGCAAAGCTCTAAGTTTTGCAAGAAGCCTTACCTTGCAGTGGAAATCACTCCTCTCCTGCACCGTTCTAGCCAATCCTCACAGGGAACAGCAACATCTTGGCGTTGCTTACTGGCTACAGCAGCAAGGGAGAGGAGGGATTTACATGACAGGGTAAGGCTTCTTGCAACACTTAGAGCTTTGCCCTCCCTGTAGATCCGCCTCTGATTATACCACCTCTATCACCTACCAAGTATACTTTTAAAGCTATTATAACTTTTGAATTATAATTTCTAAAAATGCACCCTTGAAAGAAAAACACATAACACTGCTTTTTGCACTTCTAACTTCGAAAAACACCAAAATCCATGAAAAAAATAACAACTGTTTTTACCCCTCTCTACTGAACACAGTCCTGTAATTTTTAGCAAGTTTGTGGGAGAGCTAAAATAAATCTGCTTCCCATACTCTCAGCATTCTCCTTTGCCTAATTTTATGTAAAAGATATCTATCTTATCTATCTATCTATCTATCTATCTTATCTATCTATCGATAGATAGATAGATACACACACACACACACACACACACACACACACACATACATATACATACATACATACATACATACATACATACATACATACATATATATATATGTAAATTACCAAATATTACCAAATAAATTACCAAATTACCAAATATATATAAATTTTTGGTATCTGTATTTGACACACAACTATATTGACTTTCAGTCTCTGATTTCCAACAGTTTACACTTTGCAATATATGTGACTGTACAGGAAGCCTATGTAGGCACAGGCCCATAGAGGGCAGTTTGCCAGCAATATGATGCAAGGCAGTGATCCATTTGGGCAGTGAGCAGAGGGCAGAAAACAGCACACTAGGGGAGCAAGTAAGATTTTTAGGAGATATTCTGGGCCTTCCAAAAGCCTTAATTGCACGCTGAAAATTTTCTCTGTAAATATTTTGCACAGCTCTAATTTGTCAAATATATTTGACATAATTTGATTACCAATGTATAGTAGTGTTGAAAATATAAGAAAGAATTTGATAGTTTACAGGGGCTTTTTTTCTCAAGCAGCATTTGATGACTTGTACAGTAGTATGAGTGTTCTCTAATATTAGATAGATAACAGTGGGCAGGAGGTGCGGTCTGGCTGGGATTTGGATGGCAGATGTCGTAGCTGATAAGCTGTTGTGAGAGGACAGAGCCACAAGGAGTCGCTGTTGCTGTCGATCACCAGACCGTAGAGGGCAAAGGAGTCAACTGCAATATGCTACCGAGATGGTACATGCCATCTTTTCTCCACTCTCAATAGCTTCTCCATTCATTTCAGTGACATGACCCGCAAGTACAGCCTTTTGAAGTGCTCCTTCCATCCTGCACGTTCCTTTTTGAAGATGCACCTTCCTGCCTGTAGTTTCATATTTGTACAGTATTTGAAAAAAAAATTAAGAAAACAAATTGCTGCACTGATTAATCAGGCACATCTTTTTTCCTCTGTTAAAAGCCTTTAATTTGATTAATCTGACCAATTAATCAGCTAAATTGCAGCTCTAGCTTTTCCCTGTCTCTGTGCCTCATGCCGGCTGCCACAGAATGAGTACATGAATCATAGAGGCATTAGTATTCTTTCCAGTGACATTATGCCAATAACGTTAATACCCAAACAAAAATGTCAAGACCAAAGATAGTTTGTGTTGGGCAGGAAATGTGTCTAGGAATTGTGCATTAATGCTAGATTTATTTATTTATTTGAAGAATTTATACTCTGCCTTTCCCATGCCGAAGCAAATGCCCAAGGCGGCTTACAGAGAACAAAGAAAGTACAATGTAACCACAATAAGTAAAACAAGGATTAACGAAAACAACAACATAAACGGAAGCAATGAGAGTAACAAGAATAAAATTAGACACAATTCTCCATATCAGGTCGTTTGGGGGGAGGGAAAAAACATTTGACCGGGAAGTGAGCAAAACTATGTCACTATACCAGAGGGACAAAGGGCAGACAGCCACGCAATCATCCAGACGAAATGGGTATGATTTGAGCCCTCTCCAAAAGGTCATGAAGGAGTGTGTAGTTCTTAATTCTTCTGGAAGGGAATTCCATATTTGTGGATCTGCTACAGAGAAGGCTCGTCCCCGAGCTGCCATCCCTTTAACTTGGGACAGAGGGGGCATTTGAAGGAGAGCCTCTTTAGGTGACCTAAGAGGGCGAACTGGTATGTATGGGAGAAGGCGGTCCTTTAGATAGGCTGGGCCTAAGTCATGAAGGGCCTTAAAGGTCTAGATCCCTTAAAGCTTAGATCTCTAAACTGCTTTCTTATATATTTTCTGGTAGAGAAAATTTGATCAAGAACCCGGTGATGAGAAGTGCAGTAGAGGGGCAGATGAGGTGGGGAAATGGGAAGGAGGAAAAGGGGAATGAGAGCGCAATCCTAACCTAAAGTTAGGCCAGCACAGTTAGGCCAGCAAAGTTTGGCCAGCACAAGGGACACCATACAGTATGTTTGGACCACTCTCGGAGTCAGAGAGGCCAGCACACAGACATGCACCATCTTCCCTGACTCTGATAGTGGTCCAAATGTGCTTTATGGTGGCTCTTATGCTGGTCAAACTTTGCTGGCCTAACTGCGTCGGCCTAATTCCAGGTTAGGACGGCACTGTGAGTGAAGGTAGAATTTGAGGGGAAATAGGGATGGGCCCTTAGAGATTGCCAATCTCAGGGACCAATCCTACCCACAAGCACCACCAATGCAGCTGTGCCAGAAAAGCTTGCTCTGTCTCCTGCAAAGGAGTCAGATTGGGAGGCTTGGGAGAGGTTAGTTGCCCTACAACTGCCTGAAAATGGGCACTGCTTGAAGTATACAGATAGAGACACAAAAGATTGCAGTGGTTGATACCATCTGCCTGAGTGAGAAAAAAAAACCCTGCCTTCTTTGGACACAGGTGTGTTTTCTGGGTTTTGTGTTCAGCAATACACTTCTGGAGTGAGTTGGGATGTCTGTTCATGTTGAGGCAACTACACAACAAGATTGCTGGAGAGAGGATCCACATGCAGATGATGCCGGAACAAAACCTTAGAAACAGGAAATTGATTGCTGTCCAGTTTTACTGCATGAATAGCTTTGAGCCCTTTTTTTTCCCTGAGAAGTGCTATAAACAAGTACTATGGAACATCTTTCTTGCAAGGTAAGGTCACAGCATTTGGGGCTTTTTAGCAAAATGATTTTTTGCTTAAAATGAATGCAAATGATTCTGAAAACATGGGGCTAAAAATGATTAAGTGGAGGACATGATTGGGACTAATAAAATTATGCATGGAGTGGAGTGAGAAAAGTTTTTTTCTCCTAATACTAGATGAATCTGGTGGAAAATTTAAGAAGAAACAAAGGAGCTACTTCTTCACAAAGCACATAATTAGCCTGTGGAATTCTTCGCCACAAGATGTGGTGATAGCCACTAGCTTGGATGGATTTTAAGGATAAATCAAGTTCATTCATGGAGGACAGGTCTATCAGTGGCTTCTAGCCATGATTGCAACACAGTACATGATGCACCTAGACACCAGCTGCAGGGCAGAAATGGCAAGAGTGAATTCTACTTTTCTTATCCTGCTTTTTGGGCCTCTAAGAGGCAGCTTGTGGGCCATTGTGGGAAGCAGGATGCTGGGCTTTGGACCTGATCTAGTAGAGCTTTTCTTATGTTCCTATGATAAGGCCAGGACCATTGCTTCCCTCTCTTACAGTGTGCATATCTCAACTGTTTATTCCCTCATTCTTCATCAACTCCTGTGATATTCTGGTCAGAATCACCATCAAAATTGTTCATATATATATACACTAGCTTTTTGTTACCCGGCGTTGCCCGGGTAACAAAATGATCTTCCACAGTTTATGAGTTTTGCATCTCTTCTCGCCCCCCCCCCATGCTGATGGGGGCCGAACCCGGACTCCAACCACGTCGGGAGCATCACCGGTCGCCTCGGCGACCCCAGAAACTATGGACTCGATGCCAATTTCGCCCGTTTTCGGCCGTCTTCACTTCAGGCCCCCTATGCACCCCCACCCCCGGGGGCGCTAGGGTGGCCTGACCCCCGGAGTGTCTGTCGCCAGGCCACAAGGCACGCGCATGCCGAGTTTGGTGCACGTCGCTCCAGGCGTTCCAGCAGGGCATGGCGGACGTTGTGTCTTGCACCCCTTCTCGCATCCCATGCTGAGGGGGGGGCAAACTGGACTCCGACGGTGTCGGGAGCATTGCAGCTTGTCCCGGAAACCCCGGAAACTGTGGATTCAACGCCGATTTTGGCCGTTTTCGACCATTTTCACGTGGGGACCCCGTGTACCCCCACCCCCAGGGGCGCTAGGGGGTCTGACCCCTGCAGCGTTTGTTGTCAGGCTGCAAGGTGTATGCGTGCCAAGTTTTGTGTCAATTGGTCCAGGCGTTCCAGCAGGGCATGGCGGACATTTTGTTTCACACCCCTTCTTGCACCCCACGCCAAGGGGGGGCAAACCCAGACTCCAACGGCATTGGGAGCATCGCCGCTCATCCCGGCGACCCCGGAAACTAGGGATTTGACACCGATTTTGGCCATTTTCGACCGTTTTCACGTGGGGACCCCCGCGTACCCCACCCCCGGGGGCGCTAGGGGGCCCCGACCCCCACAGTGTTTGTCGCCAGGCCGCAAGGTGTATGCATGCCGAGTCTGGCGCCAATCGATCCAGGCGTTCCATCAGGGCATGGTGGATGTTGTGTTTTGCACCCCTTCTGGCCCCCCACGTCGAGGGGGGCCCAAACCCAGACTCCAACAGCATCGGGAGCGGCACCGCTCCTCTCGGCGACCCCGGAAACTGTGGAATTGACGCCGATTTTGGCCGTTTTTGACCGTTTTCACGTGGGGACCCCCGCGTACCCCAACCCCTGGGGGTGCCAGGGGGGCCCGACCCCTGCAGTGTTTGTCGCCAGGCCGCAAGGTGTATGCATGCTGAGTCTGGTGCCAATCGGTCCAGGCGTTCCAGTAGGGCATGGCGGACGTTTTGTTTTGCACCCCTTCTTGCCCCCCACGTCAAGGGGGGGCTGATCCCAGACTCCAACGGCATCGGGAGTGGCACCGCTCATCTCGGCGACCCTGGAAACTGTGGATTTGACACCGATATTGGCCATTTTTGACCGTTTTCACGTGGGGACCCCCGCGTACCCCCACCCCCGGGGGTGCTAGGGGGCCTGACCCCCGCAGTGTTTGTCGCCAGGCCGCAAGGTGTATGCGTGCCGAGTTTCGTGCCGATCGCTCCAGGCGTTGAGGAGCCTATGCGAGACATACACACACACACACACACACACACACACACAGGCTCTTCTTTATATATATAGATATGTTTCTAATTCCTCTCTCTTTTTTTCCAGAATGTACTTTTTGCACACCCAGTCTACTAGTAAAATAGATTGCGTTTGTCACCTCCTGAGTTCATGGCAGTTACGCAGCTGGAACAAGTAAGGTTCCTAATATGAGAACAAAGGAGAGAAATTCCAACTGTGCTAGAATGGAAACCCACTGTTAACACTTATGTAAATGTCAACGGTCTATGCATTCTATTATGCATTTCTCTGAAATGACTACTGGATTGAATGTTCATCTGCTTCAGTTCAAAAGCATTGCTGCAATGTACAGGTTGTGAATTCATCTTTCCATGGAGCAAGGTTTTCTCCTTCCAATTTCACTGCCTGTTCTGGACTGAGAAGACAGCTTGTTTTCTGATGCAAGTGAAGTCAGCAGAAGGAAGGCACAAGTTAGTAAATGAAGCTGGAGGCCTTCTAAGGAGCCCTGAGGAGAGAGGGGGGAGGGAGAAAAATCCCCAGGACTCGGGCTTCCGGAGGATCCATCCGGTTCATGACAGAACAAACTGTACAGTGTAAAACAAATGTATTTCAAAATAAAATAGAAATAAATGTGGGTAATTCAGCCTTGCTCATTCTAAGTTAAAGTTGTCAATTAAAAACTTTTTAGAATGTAGTAACATCTGGTTTGTAGGAAAATTTAGGAAGGAGCGCAGGATCAGGCATTTTGCCCTGGGCCCAGTGCCAGCTCCCAGCTCTCAATTTAGGAAGGGGGGCAATCAAGCATCTTGCCCTGGACCCCTGTCAGCCCTGAATGGCTCCGCTTCTAAGGGGAGAGCTCAGAAATGTGTACCAGCCAGACAAACACTGCACACCAGCTATGTTCAGCGTCCCACCAGGTACCATCTGTTTTTGTCCCTGGTCGAGCCTGCAGGACTGCTTTAGCTATTTATCTTCGGCACTTTCAAAACCACCACTGCTCTCTGCTCTGCTTTCTCACCTGGATCCTCACTGAGGAAGCACTGGCCCAGGTGGATGCACAGCACTGAGGCCACCATTGGATGGAGTTGGGGGCAGAGGCCAAAGATGGGCAGAATTCTTAGGGAGAAGGGGGAGGGAGGGAAGAGGAAGAGGAGAGGTTGGCCACCTCAGAGGAAGAAGAGGCGGTGGTGTCGCTAGGGGGCGGGGGATGCACACAAGAGGGGTGACACAACCAGGGACCAAAATTGCTAAAATTGCAGTTTTGAAAGATAATACCATCATGTTATATACCATTGGATGTGGAATGTCATGAGGAATTCAACGAAAAAAACTGGAGTGTCATATATTCATTCTATCAACAGTTATGGCCAAAAACCTAAAAACCAAAAATAAAACCTTAAATGTAAAAATAGCTATTTTTTAAAAATCACGGTTTAACAGAATAACTCCATCATGTTATATACCGTTGGATGCAGAATTTCACAAGGAATTCAATGAGAAAACAACAGTGTGTCATATCTTTATTCTGTCAAAAGCTATGGCCAAAAAACTAAAAACTGAAAATACAACTTTTTAATGTAATAAGTCAGTTCTGATTTCCATGAAGCAGAGCTAATACTAGAACTCTTATTTAATTGTGTGAATGTCATCAAATTGGCCACGGATTTTTTTTTTGTTATTAATTTGTTGGGTGACCTGTACTATAGTTAAATAAATAAAGTTGATGGGGGTAATGGCAACCCTAGTGATAACATTGCATTTAGGTTGTGCATATGGTATTGTAATTTATTCTGTATGGTGTGGGAGGAGGAGATCCATCATGGGAAGTGACGCACTGACGTCCTGCATCGGGTAATGCAAACTTTAGTGATGCCACTGAGAAGAGAAAATGGATTGAGGGAAAAAGAGATTAATCCAAGAATGACAGCCTCTGGGAGGAAAAGCAATTGTCTTGGTGCAGGAAAGACATTGCAGTATAAGTCCTATCCAGTTTGCTGGAGCAGCCAAAGCAATCCAAAAGCTGGTGAGACTTCTTTACTCAGAAAGGGTGAAGGAATTCCAAAACGCCAGGCTGGGGCATCGTGAAGCCCTTTTCTTGTCATCCCTTAGTTTGAACTTGTGCAGCCAGTTCTAGCTGTTCCTATCCCATATTATTCAGGTCAAGACATGCTGGCTATGGGATGACAAACGTCATCCTCACAGTCGCTGGGAGATAGGTGGGATGTCACAGGGTGATACTACTACAGGAATAGCACCTTGAGGCCCACCTTGCCACCTTGGTGGGTGCCTTTGCTGTTGCAGTTTCACATCTCACAGTCCAGAACTGGTTGAAACTGGCAT
>JAJKFI010021413.1:0-22273 GCA_029204185.1 Lerista edwardsae | reverse complement strand
TTGATTGATTGATTGATTGATTGATTGATTGATTGATTGATTGATTGATTGATTGAAGTTGTAATGGGACTTGACTCCCTCTCGCATTCTCCACATCATGTTTTTTTTTTATTTGCAAGTCCAGTATTATGTTTACATATGTTTTCCCTTTAAACATATTTACATATTTACACTTATTTTATCTTATTCAACATTTTCCTTCCCTTTGTTTGTTATTGTTCATTTATATAATAATTTAATACTGACAATGCATCTATTTCCATTTTCTCCCATAAATTCCCACCCCCCTCGGGATCGAAAGACCATTAACTTATATTTTTAACCATACGCACACCTTTTGGATTTTAACATAAATATCCTTATTGGCCCCATCTTCTTTTACCCATTTTATATATCCATACCACTTCCTTCTTATTTCTATTTGCTTTTCCTCCCAAGTTTTTTCCTGTCCCAAAATTGATATTATATCCGACTGTATCCATTGATATAGGTAAGAATTCCACACTTCCATAGTCCATTTTGTTTCATCTCTCCATCCCTTTGCTATAACTGCATGTGCAGCCGTTATTATTGCTTTTTGCAGTTCTTTTTCTTGTATTTTATTGTTATCCAATACTCCCGCAAATATTACTTTTCTTGAGATTTCCATTTTAATTTTACATAACTCCTCCACTTTTTTAAATATTTGTTGCCAAAAATGTTTTACCTTTGGGCATTCCGCATTCTCCACATCATGTGACCTGTTCCCATGATTCATAATGTTGGCACAGAGCTCAATTCTTCATGTTCTCTTCTACCAGACTTTCCAGACATATAGCCTCTTTCCAGACACTTCTAGGCCTGAATTTTCAGACATATAGCCTCTTTGAAAGCAGGCAAGATGCAAATTACTGACTACCAGAAGGCAGCATATAAGGGGCTACTTTCTAGAACTATGTAATCCAGGGCTGTGTATTCTGACTGACAGCAGCTACAAGACCTAAAGGTTGAGATCATTCTTAGCCTTGTTACTTGCTTACTAAAGCAATGATACTTATTTTGAAGAAAATTCAATTGAGCAAGGA
Organism: Lerista edwardsae; assembly: GCA_029204185.1. Taxonomy (NCBI): domain Eukaryota; kingdom Metazoa; phylum Chordata; class Lepidosauria; order Squamata; family Scincidae; genus Lerista; species Lerista edwardsae. The sequence continues at coordinate 21,209 of JAJKFI010021413.1, read as the reverse complement.
GCAAGATATAAGAGCTGTAAAATATATCAATCGGATATTAACACAATCAAAATAGGATGTGTCTAAAGGTAAAACATGGTCCAACATGGAGCTCTCCTGAACCACGTCTGACCCCTTGAACAAAGGAATATTTTGTCAACTCTATTTGCATCTGCTGGTTGCTCTGTGCACCTAGAGAGGGCTTCCCCATTCATTTCACCAGAGACAGCTGTTCTGTGCAAGCCAACAGAGGGGTTGTTACTTCACAGGGAGTTAGCTTTCAGGAGTCCCTAACATTTTCTTTTCAGGTATATGTCCATACTCATGATGACCAGGGAATACCTTCCTGAATGAAAGTCTGAGACGTCCTGGAATTGTGATTATGACACCAAGTGCTAGATTTCATGCTGACTCATACGTGTGCAAAATTGCATCAGATGTTCGGCCTTGGTTATGATTTGCTATGGTCTAATGGACCGCTTGTGACAGCTGAACATTATTTTTTTTCCTAAACTTGGAAAAAAAAATATGAAGTATCACAACTTCCATTTCAGTACGATGCTTTAGAACTACAGCACTGGCTACATGTTTGCTTTCACTCTAATTGATCACAGTTTGATCTCTGATGACTACACTGCTCTTAAAAATCATAGGAACAGATTAAAGTTCAGTGGATACTCATGTACGATGGAAAAAAAAATACCCTTAGGCTAGAAAGGTTTTTGCCATCTGGCATTCAAGGAGCATCTGAGCAAATCTGCATTTCTAATTCTGTCAAGAGGAACAGGGATCAATATGAAATGATCCAGCACACGGCATGAATGTCTCCAGACTTCAGAAATGATGTGCAAGTGAATGAGTAACAGGGTTCAAACAAGCACAGGTCTATGAAGTACATAACTACAGATGGCCATGTTGTTCACTGCTAAGAAGAGGTCAGACCAAAGTCCCATGTTGCAACGGTGGCCAGCCAGACGCCTCTGTGAAATTCACATGTCAGGCAGAAAAGAAACAGGCCACTCTTTTTTCCCCTTTGAACGTTAGGATTCTATTTCACTGCCGTGGTTAATAATGGTTGGCAGAGCTCTCCTCCATTAAATTGACATAGTGGAGCTAGAAAAGGTGCAGAAGAGAGCGACAAAAATGATTACGGGGCTGCGGCACCTCCCTTATGAAGAAAGACTGCAGCGTTTGGGGCTCTTCAGCCTAGAAAAAAGGCACCTGAGGGGGACATGATTGAGACATATAAAATTATGCATGGGAGGGATAGAGTCAATTGAGGGATGTTCTTTTCCCTCTCTCAAAACACCAGAACCAGGGGGCATCTGCTAAAACTAAGGGTTGGGAGAGTTAAAACAGATAAAAGAAAATACTTTTTTTTTCCCAACGGGTAATTAAGCTATGGAACTTCTTGCCATAGGAGGTGGTGATGGCATCTGGCCTAGATGCCTTTAAAAGGGGACTGGACAAATTTCTGGAGGAAAAGTCCATCGTGGGCTATAGGAGGGGCAACCTCCTTACATTAATAGTAAACTACTTCAGAATGCCAAGTGCAAGGGAGTGGGAACAGGATGCAAGCATCTTGTTGTCTACTGAACTCCCTTAGGCACCTGGTGGGCCATTGTGAGATACAGGAAGCTGGACTAGATGGGCCTTTGGGGGTCCAGTGGGGGTCTTCTTATGTTCCTTGTCAAATCTGCTTTAAGCTATCCCAACCACAGGGCATGACCACATCTTATGGTAGCATATTCCACAAGCACATCGTGTAAAGAACTTTCCTTTGCCACAAACCTCTATTGCCAAATATGTTCACTGGACATGTGACATGTGACATGCTTCTAGTGTCCTCTGCATCATTCTCTGCATCTACATTGTAAAGTTCAGTTCTTCCTCTTTAAACCCTTTCTCTTAAAGAATGAGGTATCAGGACAACCTTGATTTCCAAGACTGAATTCTGAATTGATGAAGCATCCTGAAATTTCACAACAATGGAGCATCTTAAGGTCATTAGGGTGCCACGTGAATACAGAATGTCACTTAGTAAGCATTTGCAGCCAGCTGAGTAAGGGGTAGTTGAATTACCAGAGCAGATATGCCTGCATCAAAACAGAAAGCACAGCCTAGAGAAACATCCTTTTGGAACTCCTGATATTTGGCTCACCTCTGGCAGTCACTGGAGGTGTCAGAAAAAGTGGGGGTAGCTCTCCATTAATTAGAATTTGGAAAATGTTTTATGCATGTGGTTTAACTACTGCAAATATTTCTAAATCTGCTAATTAGAATACAAATTATAATGACGGAAGTGCCTTTTCCTTCACATTAGTCTTCACAAACCACCATGAGAGCAACCCCAAAAGAGCTAATGCGATGTTGCAGTAAGGCAGGCAGACTTCTACCTGGGTTCCATTTGCTTCTGGCCAATCACTATCTATATGCCTAATTCACAGCCCAATCCTAAACTGCGCTGGAGCAGGCAGGCCACCGGGCCTGTGCTGAATCCAGCGCAGCTTGCAAGGCCTGAGAAGCCGCCCTGGTGCAAGGGCACATCCGACATGGGAGTGCCGGTCTCAAGGAGACCTCCAGCCTGCTTGATCTACACATAGGATGCAGCATGGCTGCACTGGCCCCAGTGTATCAACTCAGGCTACAAGTTGGCTGGCTGTGTCTTTTGTTAGACTGTTGGCAACCCACCAAGCATTTGTCTTTTGTGTCATTGTAACGCCGGGCAGAACAAAGAGGGATCGGCGGCAGCTCCTTACCTGCCTGTCCGCCGATCTGGGGAAGTGCCTGGCCCGTGGTGCACCCCAACGCCGGCCGGGCTGCGTCTCCAGCAGCCCCCGGAGCGAGCTCTGCCGGCGCCAGAGGCCCACGAGCTGACAGCAGGCCGATCGGGACCAGTGCGCAGACGCATGGCCCAATCTTGCGAGACTTCCAACCCCTGGAAGGGGCGGGGCCAGCGCAACCAGCAGGGGTGCTCATAAGGCCCTCGGCTGGCCGAGGAACACTCTTGCACTGGCCGAGGGCTGAGGGCACGGCGCTGGGAGGACGCAAGCCCCCATCCCCTTACGGGCTGACGAGCCCCTATCTAGAGCTGGCCGGGAAGCCCAACGGGGGGCTGACCAGCAACCCAGGAGCAGCCAGCGCGGGCGCTCGGCCAAGGGTGCTGGGGGCAACGTGGCCAGGGCACCGCTCAGCACCCCACCACAAATACAGACCCTGCTGCCTTGACCTGGGGGGAAGCCAGAGCAGGCCATGCTGGGGTGAGGCGCGAGGACCCCCCAGCCACACAACCACCACAACGGCAGCAGCCCTGACCAGCACCACCGCCAATCTACCTGTCAGGCTCGGATACCCGGCCGGAACCCCGGAGCTCGCCAGCAGCGCAGAGCATCTTGGTGAGGACGTTGGAGGCCCGGTGCTATCAACTGGGCCCCGCCAGCAATATAGACTGTTCAACCCCGAGCTGCCGGGAACAGAGCCCTGTGATGTGAACAGGGCTCATGAGCGTAAAGGCGTGGGCGAGAATAAATCGGGCTTGCCAAAATGTACAACCAGCTCTGAGCTTCCTTGAGCATCACTGGGCGGCTGCTGGCACGGAACGCCTTCTCTCCTGCATACCAACGTCCGCCGACGCCCCTCCGGCACATGTGATGAACATACAGTCATCCTATGTCTGAACGAAGAATAAAAAGGTGAAACTTGGAGACTGGGAGGAATTGGAAGACATTTCAGCCAGAGTTCTCTTTGTGTAACTAATGAGGCACTGGGTGTGGTAGAGAGCAACAGTTACTGCTGCAGGTAGAACTACAGTGTGAATGGGAAAGGTGCAACTACTGACAGAGATGGATGATGGCCAACACTAACTTCGATGTTGTTACAGTTTTTGAGATGAATTCCTGTCTACACTGGACCCAGCGCAAAAGTGCTATTCCTGCACTGCAGTATGGTCACATATTCTAATTTTTTGATAGAATGCTGAAGGACAGATGGTGTCAGCATGAAACACATAATACATTTATTTAGCTTAATAATCAAGCATAGCTATTCAAGTAGCATTCGCCATCAAACGGCTCCTGATGTTCTTCAGAAAGATCATAGAGGGTGGCTGACTGAGATGAAAGCGTTGCCAGAGTAATCTCCCGAAAGGAAGACAAGATGCAGGGGAAAAAAGGGATTATTAATTAATACCAAACCAATAACCTCTCTGCCACTGAATGAAAGCACACCCAAATAAGCAGCAGTAAATGAGGTTATGATCACCTGAGTCCTTGTGTCTGAGCAATTCGTTTGACTCACATCAAATATTTCCAAGAGAAAGGGGTATTATGCCACAGGGATGTATTGATCAGTCCATTAATTTGCTAGTCAAGGAAAAGTGAAAATGTGAGCTGTGATATATAATTAATCTTTCATCACTTTTCTTTCGAAGTATACAAATTCTGACCAAGGAGTGTGCATGTCTTTGTTTTGATGAGAGACTGTGTACTTGACATTCAAATGTGCGCTAAAGACATCAATAAAGAAGTGTCAGCACTGGAGTAAAATCCTTTGTGAACCGACCCTTATTCTCCCAGGCCCTTTTTATTTACTAAAATGTTTCCAATTGACTGGATAGCTGGAATGCATGAGAGAAAATCCCCGTCAATATTCTAACACTATTCTAACAATATTCCCTATGTGAGTTATGACAAGTAAGGTTGCAGCTTCCTCCGTTTCAGAATATATACAGGAAATATTTGACTGGCATGCCATGTATCCTTGGAAGCCACAGACAGACATGGGCATGTATAAAGTGCCATCTGTTCAGACATTACTTCTGTATGGATTACACTCAGGAAGAAAGGCTTTTTAAGGCAAATGTAAATTACAAGTAATGTTTTAATTGGCCCTAATTGATCTCAATCGTTCATAATTTCCCATCACTTTTACAATTGTGTATGTTTTTGAAAAGGCCATGGGACACTGCAATCTCCGTTGGCCAAAAACTGGAGCTAGCCATATGACAGGTTCTAGTTTACATGGGTAGTACCAGTAATATCACAGTTAATGTTAAAAAAAAAATCTGAATGGCAAAAGAGTAATGGCCCCACTACTATGGAACTTGTTCCCCACCCCCATAGCCAACTCTATGAATGGGAAGGAACTCTCAATGTGCTCATTGGGACTTACTCCCAGGAAAGTGTTATAGGATTGCATTCCTAGGGTTCCATCAAAGTCCCTGTAAAAGTCCCTCTTTTTACATCAAAGAGCTGTAAAACTGTCCTCTTTGAAGTGGCATTCAGTAGCCAGGATCCAACGCACAATTAATTTTAATTGGAGATGTTTTGTTTTGTTTTTAAATGCTGCTACCCACTCCAAGCCCTTGGGAAGGAGTGGGATAGAAACAGAAGAACCATCAAAATACACATTTGTCCATATATTTTCCTGAAACACTCAACAGATTTTGTAGCATGTTGACTTGTAATTCAGTGTTGGGTCTACTGTTGATAACCTTGTTGATACAAAGGTTGGAGCAGGCTGTCAGCAGAGCCTTAGATTGTCTGCTGAAAGCATCATGCTGTTTTATTTCTTAGCTTCATTATAGTAGTTATCTGTTTTAGGAATCTCATCCAGAAGGTAATTTAGCTTTTAATTTGAAAAATAATAATTTGAAAATGCATTATAAATTTTGTGAAACTGTTTATTTCAGGATGTCAGTTTCTATCTAAAATCATTGCATTGAAAACAATCTCTACAGGATGGTGTAATGGTTTGGGAGTTAGACCTAGATGATCAAATACACTTAAAGCGCAATACAAACCCCTCCTTGGCCTGGCATAAGTCCCTTATGCTGGCCCAGTTCTATCACAAATGTGCCGTAAAGCATGTTTGCACCTTTTGCTGAGCAGATAGGCCTGACTGCCATTCCCAGCCTGGGTGGCCCCAACTTGGCCACTCAGAGCTACACCACCAATTCTAGCGGTCCAGTTCTGAATAAGCCCCATCTGGGCTGCTGCGCGTTATCTGGGGAAGGGGAATGAATTCCCCTTTCCCTGGGTAGTGGAGCAGCAGGTCCATGCCCTGGACTGGATACAGGGCAGGCATGTCAGCCTACCTATTCCAGCCCAGGGTTTGGATTGTGATCTTAGCCATGGCGCTTCCTGGTTGACTTTGGGCTATTCACTCGCTCTCTCAGCCTCACCTACCTCACAGGGACCAAAGGAGGGGAGGATGGTAAAAAATGTGAAAAATAAATGAATAAAATAAAGCTCAGCTGCCTCCTTATTTGAAACAAAAACAAAAAACACAATGCAGACGTATAAATGTGGATAATAAAGAACAGAAGATATGCAATTTAAGTTGTTTCTACATATAATATGAATACATGGAACTGAATTCATGTCTAATATAGGCCTTTTGTGTGTCTAATCTACAATCAACTAATTTGGCCCCATACTACCAAATCCAATATTAGACATGAATTCAGTTCCATGTATTCATGTTATGCAAATAAAAACACGTAACACTGCTTTCGGCACTTCTACCTTTGGAAAACACTAAAATCCACAAATAAAATAAAATAAAATAACATTTTCTCCCTCCCTAGTTATAAGGCTTTCTCTGATGTGATCATAATCTAGTTTAGGCCCCACTGGCCTATGGTTTTCAGAGAAAAGTTCTCCCATTGGTGTATGGGATCTTTCACTCCCCACCCCACCCCACTTGTCAAATAGTGGAGGTTGTCCCATGGAGGTTGCCTATCTAGACTGGCAAACATGTGAAAGGATGAAGCACCTCACCCTGATGTAGTCACAAGCCAAATAAGGGCCGTATGTGGCTTTCATCTGAATTTTAGAATAACTGCAATATATGTGCCTATCTCCTATTGGCTGTGTTGGCCCTCCCTCCTGCAAGCCATTGACTGAGCTGCTGTGATGTCTTATTTCCCACCATTTAAGCAAAACAGCCTCACACAGAATAAAAAAAGGGCCAACAAAAAACGCTCCTGGAATGCTCACGAACATTGTAATTGTTGAAAATGAAACTGCCAATAACTGCTGAAATTGTTGAAAATTGTTAACTGCTGTAATTGTTGAAAATGAAACTGCTCACACCTGTTCAGCTTCTGCAAAGAGTATTGACCTCAGATCGGATGGGGGGAAAACATACACCTGTGCTGTTAGGAGGAGGCGAGGCAGATCTAGGACTGAGGGGCAGGCAGATGGCCTGACAGCTAGAAAATTAAGGAGAAGTCCCAGGAGTTAGGGAAGCTTGGGTATAGGGAATGAAAAGGGAAACAGATTCAGAATTCACCAATTCTAATACTCTGAGACAATCTAATTTCATCATTTTATCTAATTTGCCCTAGAAATGAACCCAGCTCTCTGCCTTCTCTACTAAAGCGTGCAAAGAATGGTAATACTGATTATTTGTGACATCCCATAATGTTGTACAATTTGTATTTTCCAGCCCTACTGAACATTTTTCATTTATATTAATTTTTTTAACCTCTTACTTTAATTCTTCCATTGTACAAGGTGCAACCAAGCAGGACTACATACAATCTAGGGCAGATAGCAACATATATTCAGTTTTAGAAAATAATGTATCAAAACTATGAATCTTCTGTATGTATTGCTTATGGGCTGTACATTCCTTACAGGAGTTTACTAAAGTCCCACCAAACTAATTGGACTTTACTACTAGTAAACAGTTACTTGAAGGATATCAACTGCTGAGATAGCTCTCCCCCTCCCCCGGCCCTGTCAACATAGAGCATGGCAGAAAATTATTGGAAGCCTTTTTATAACTGGATAGATATACAATCAAGAATTTAGTAAATGTGTTAAGATGTATTGTAAAGATTAGTTTAAGGTAAATTAGATTAGAAATACTGCTATCCCAAGACATTAACCCTTTTGTGTTATCCTTAGTGTTCCCTTTTCCCTAAGTTTACTATAATCCTATACTGTACCTTTATGTTAAAATTAATAAAACTTCTAAAAAACACACACACATAGAGCATGGTGTTATATGGTATGGCAGAGATATTTATTTCAGAATTTCAGATAGATGTGCTCATGCAATCATTTAGGATAAATGTAGTTGAAATCCTTATGTGATAAGGATTAAATCAGATGTCACATTCACATATACATTATGCAGAAGTGCTTTGTTTGGTGACTGAAGGGCAATTGGATCCCAAAGTGTTTTGATGTTTTAAATTTACCAATAGCCTTGATCAGGGAACTGAACTGTTAAAAGTTCAGATTCTGTTCTGGTTTGGTTCTTCAGTATCTTTTTCAAAAATGCAAATTCCTTTCTAGTTCCGACACAAATCTTAAAAAGGGGTTTGGTGACTAGTTCTAGTACATCAAATTCTTTACAAAATAACATCAAACCCACGATTGATTGAAGTCTGTAAGAAAATAGCTGATATCAGTGTTGACTTGGTTCTTGATACCAAGTGCCAACATCAAAATATGCCATCCACAATGCCACCCACCACTGTGTTCCTCTGCACCATCTCCAAAGCCATGTGGCTAGGCAAGCTTCCAGGTCACTGTTTATGGCAGCCAGAAAGCCCAATCTTCCGCCAAAAAAGACGGGTCCTCGCAGCAGATCACTTAATTATAGAATTGAACTGGAAATGAAGTGCTGACAGCAGAAGAGGAGGCAGCAGAGATGGAGGTTCAGCGTCGGGGACGCTCCTTTCTCTTCACCTCGCTGCTTTGCTCACACCGGCTGGGTTGGGTGTGGGGGAGCAGAAGAGGACTGAAGGAGCAGCCAGGCAGGAAAGGAAGAGGAGGTGGCAGCAGCAGCAACAGAGGTAAGGTGAGTGACACACACACCACATTCTATTAAAAGGGAGGACAGAATATGTGGATGTTGATTCAGGTGCCAGTTCAGCTTGGATCAGACCTGGGACTGCTCATCTGCAGCCTACTAGGCTGAAAACAGCTGTCAGATCACATGTGCTTGATAAACTTCTTCATCAAACTATTGGTAAGTGACAAGACCTAACTGCTGGGCTCTGTTCAGTTCGAGAAGGGAAGATGCGCAGGCCTCAATTAATAATTTGCACATGAAATGCACAGGTGCATGCAGCTGTAGCAGGACTGAAGTGTCTGTAGGCATGTCTAGGCCTTTTCACTAAATTGCTACTTCATCTTATGTGAGATTCGAGGCAGTGGCATCTCTACAGGGAGGGCAGAGCTCTACGTTTTGCAAGAAGCCTTACCTTGCAGTGGAAATCACTCCTCTCCTGCACCGTTTTAGCCAATCCTCACAAGGAAAAGCAACATCTTGGCATTGCTTACTGGCTACAGCAGCAAGGGAGAGGAGGGATTTACAGGACAGGGTAAGGCAAAACTTAGAGCTCTGCCCTCCCTGTAGAGACGCCACTGATTCCAGGCAAGTTTCAATTAGAGGTAGGGTCCTGCACAGCCAGCGGCAGCATTCAGCCAGTACGCTGGGCGGGGGGAATGGGTGAGCGGCAGCTCACCCACAGCTTACCGCTCCGTTTTGCCGTCTTCCCCGCCCCTGCAGGGGCAGGGAAGACAGCAAAACGGACCGGGACACAACGGGCGAGCTGCCGCTCACCCGTTCCTCCCGCCCAGCGTACCGGCTGAATGCCACCGCTGTGCACAGCCCTACGTTGTCCCTGAAGGTCACTTCAAACAAAATTAGGTTCTTCCTTGGGCAATACATCCCAGAGAATAGTGCTGGAGCTGGGGCAAATTTCTGCATGCAGGGTCCTTTAGCAACCCCAGTTGACCCTGATGGTGCATTGGATGTCCCCGCAGCCACAAGTACTGAGGGTTACATGGTTGGGCTTGCAGAGGCGGATCTACAGGGAGGGCAAAGCTCTAAGTGTTGCAAGAAGCCTTACCCTGTCCTGTAAATCCCTCCTCTCCCTTGCTGCTGTAGCCAGTAAGCAACGCCAAGATGTTGCTTTTCCCTGTGAGGATTGGCTAGAACGGTGCAGGAGAGGAGTGATTTCTATTGCAAGGTAAGGCTTCTTGCAAAACTTAGAGCTTTGCCCTCCCTTAGATCTGCCTCTGTGGGCTTGCCACATGGGCCCTCTGCCACTACTCATTCAGGCCAAGCCCTGACAAAGACCTTTGATAAGACGAGTGCAATTGATTGGGGGGGGGCTGTTGTGTATACGTGTGTACATGCGTGTGTGTGTCTGCGATGCACATTCCTCCTTTCCTCTTTTCCAGATCTGCTTCTCTGTTTGCGAGATCCTGGTCATTTCACTGTGACTGACAAAAACGGGAAAAAAAACCCCAAACAAACAGAAAATGCACTTTGCCTGCATCTCATCCATAGGACTAGGTCCTGAAATAGAATACAGTCGATCTAGCACCAGATGCTGTATTTTTGGTAAATGGTTCAATGAAAAAAAGCTTTATAGAATTGTCAGACTTCTTATAACACACCGACACTTCGCCTATAGGATTTCACTGGGCGATGTAGTGTTTGGTTTTTTCCGGTTACCTTTTCCCATTATTTATTTTTCCATTCCATTTTTTAACGCTACAGTTTCTATAAAAAGAATAAATTGCCAGCTGCCGGCTGAACTAGGCTTTGCAGGAGATCTTTAAGTGTCAGCTGGAAGCCTGTGTGACTGAGCAGGAGTCCTCTGTGGTAGAGGCAAGGTCCTCTCGGAAGCTGTAAATGAACAACAGGGTGTGAAAACACGGCTTTAGCACCTGTTTTATTGTAAGCACTTCATGCAATTAGTGTATTTAAAGCCAGCCATATGGCTGGTAATCATTTGTATAATAATAAGTGTGCTGCGTATGTTGAAGTGTCAAGCTGACTACCTGGCTTTCTACTGAAGCAGGATGAATGCGGAGTTCAACATTTCCTGTTTTAAACTTCACATTTTCCTCTTTGTTCAAATGCAGGATCAAGAGAGTTCAGTACCACATTGTTGGAGTAGTTCCCTGCAGAATGACAAGAGTCTGTGTTTCCAATTGAGGCTGGCTGATTGGGATTGATGCTTTAAACCAGTAACAGCTCATCCAACCTAAATCTGTTGGGATATTGAAGGAGGTCCCTGGAAATTTACAGGCCTGAATGGGGAAAGGCCTAACACTAGGCCGACTCAGGGGGTAAAGTGCTGAGTCATTCAGGCCTAGCAGACCAGCAGTAAAGTGCTGAGTCATTCTGACCTAGCTTCAACCTGGGGATGAGATCCTCTGATCTCTGATTGGATGCTAGGGACTATTTAATCAAGACCAGAAACACTTGTGGTTAATTGCTGGAGATGTAAGTGTTGCTGTTGGAGGAGCTTTGCTGTACTTGTTACCTGTTTGCTGTTCTTTGCTACAAGAAACCTTCTTCTGAGAATATAGAAGTACTTGCTACCCTAATCTCTGTTGTCTGAGTGACTCCTTGCTGGAGCTCTGCGACCTTGAAGCCTTTCCAAGCCTCACAGCTGCAAGCTGCTTCTACGCTATCATCAAAATCCCTGTGCAGTAATGCAGCTGTACAAATACACTGCATACTGTGGGGGTATTTGGGTGTTGAAGGACCCAAAAGGAGTAAAGGGGACATTTGCCCCCTTGCTCTGGGATATCAGTAGCTGCAATGGATCAACATGGACTGCTTTCACAAGTCCGTATTGACCTGTGCAGGCAGATCAGGCCTGGGAAGGCACCTGGTGTGTATTGTCACCACCGATCCTGCCCCCTCCCAGGTCCAATCTGCCCACCCCATCTCCTCCCTGATCTGCCCTCCCCCTGATTCATTCAACGCCCTTCCTACCCTCCCCCCAGTGGCATTCCTATAGGGCACAAAACACTAAGTTTTGAAGGAGCCTGAGCTCCTTTGTAATGTGCCCCTCCCACTCACCTGCAGAGCCATTCGCGGCTTGGACAACTGGCTTGGAGGCTTTGTCCTCCATGCTGCAAAAGGATCTGGAGATGAGGGGGAGGAAATGTGCAACACAGGTCCCTGCAAAACCTAGTGTTTTGCCCATGCTGTAGGAATGCCGCTGCTTCCCCCAACCTGTTCTGCTTCCTTTGCCAGGCTTACCCGGTGAGCCTTTATTCTGCCATTAGGCGCAGGAAGGCTCCAGCGTGCACCGGTGCACTGGTTCCCTGTGCTGCCACAAAGCCCTCTACAGCACTTTCGCAGCAGCCAGCACCGGTGCAATGTGTTTCTCCTGTGCTGCCTTTCAAAAGAATTGGGCCATAACTATCCCCCTCATGCAGTGGTGGTATCTAAAGCGGGAGGAACAGGTATGCTGGGCGGGACTTACGTGTGATTGGCTGCCCATCCCTTCGGTTCCGCTGCCTGCCCGCCCACTGCGTGGGCTGCCCTGGCCTTGGAAGGGGTGCCTGCTCACTGGGGAGGGGACGGGGGGCACACCAGGTGCCTGGGTGAGCAGCGGTGGGGCGCGCCAACTGGGGGCAGCCCGCACGGCGGGCGGGCAGGCGGCGCAACGGACAGGCTGCCAATCAAACGTACGTCCCGCCCAGCGTTCCGGTTCCTCCCGCTGTAGATACCACCACTGCCTTCATGTAGTCTGAAACCAGTCACCTCTAATTACCAGGTACAGCCCCTGTTTTCAGATACCTGTTCTTGATAAACTATTGTCCCTATTCTGCCTTATGGGGAACTTTGAGGAATTTTTGGGTTTTTGTTTATCAAGTGGCTACAGCAGTCATTCTAAAAGCATTAGCTGCCTCCCTGACAGCCCAATCAAAGCTGATGGATCCACCAGCAGAATGTGCTCTCTTCTAGAGGTAGTGCTGTGCCAATGGTGTACATGATGAAGGGCACAATCCTAACCTGGAGTTAGGCCAGCACAGTTAGACCAGCAAAGTCTGGCCGGCATAAGGGACACCGTAAAGCACGTTTGGACCACTGTTGGAGCCAGGGACGATGGCGCACATCCAGTGGTGGTATCTAAAGTGGGAGGAACCGGAATGCCGGGCGGGACGTACAGTTGATTGGCAGCCCGTCTGTTCCGTTCCGCCGCCTGCCCACCCACCGCGCGGGCTGCCCCCCTTTGGCGCGCCCCACCGCTGCTCGCCCAGGCACCTGGCGCGCCCCCATCTGTCCCCCCCGGCAAGCAGGTGCCCCCTCCGAGGCCAGTGCAGCCCACGCGGCGGGTGGGCAGGTGGCGGAACTGAACGAACAGGCAGCCAATCACACGTAAGTCCCGCCCAGCGTACCGGTTTCTCCCACTTTAGATACCACCACTGTGCACATCTGTGTGCTAGCCTCTCTGACTCTGAGAGTGGTTCAAACATACTTTACGGTATCTCTTGCACTGGCCAAACTGTGCCGGCCTAAGTGTGCCGGCCTAACTCCAGGTTAGGATTGTGCCCGAAGTCACCACACGTATGGCTGGCAGCCACATGCTCACACCAGTGAAGGAGCCACCCACCACCAGTGCTGGTAAGTCCGCAGTGGGGGTGGGTGGTGGGAGTAATGTGGTGGGGAGGGGAAATGGGGGAATGTCTGGGTGGGGGTGGGCAGGAGGCAGAAAGGGGGAGGGAGCGAGGGGGGAGGGATATCTCAGGCATTGTCATGGGCCAGGAAGCTGCCCCATTCCCTCTGCTCTTTTCTCTCTCTTACTGTCCTCAGACTTACACCAAAATAGCAAAATGGCAGGTGCACATCTGAGAAGACCCATTCAGGCAACAACAAATGTTCCCTTGCCATGGGGAGACCTCCTCAACTGCCCCCCTCCCAGCCATAGACTGCAACACCTGCTTTGTTGGCATGGCTGCATTAGAGGCAGGATTGAGTCAGAATTGGGCTGTGAGTCTCTAGAAGTTAAATGTTTGCATGTGAAATGCATGCATGTCAATTCATATGCATAGGCACTAAGATACCATGTTATATGTAGCCTGCAATTCTGCATACAGCAGTTGGTGGGATTCAGATGAAATGGTTAGTAACATGCTATAGGAAAATTATGTTGTTGCTGAAGTTTTTCATTAATTAAAAGGACAATTATTCCCCTTCATTTAGAAGGTAAAGAGGAAGGTAGTATAGAACTCATAGGTGTAAGTAACATACAGCAGGTAAGGGAGAGTAGAGGCTAAGGATCTTGGATGTGAGACTCAAGGTGTTACACAAGAGGATATCATCTGCAGAATGGTCTCCACACAGTCCTAGCATTTAACTTGTAGGCACCACAAGGTGAAAGAGCAATCTTTATGCTTTTCTTACAGGGTATTAGTTGTGAACTCGAGTATGTATATATAAATTCCAAAGCTAGTGGGGCTGGTCACACCATCTGTACACTGTGAAAATGGGACAGATGGATTGTGTGAGTGAGGACCACTCAGTCAGGCATTGATGCACCCAGGACTCCAATGCACAGGAAATGATGTATGCACAGTGGAGAAGGGCACACAGACCTGAAGCTCACCCTCATGCTGTTAGCTGGTTGTACAACCTATAAGCTGAGAATGTGCGAATGGTCCCTGTAACCTAGACATGAGTTGGATACAAAGGTGATCTTCCCTATACTGAAGCTGCCTTCTGTTCACATAAATCTGTTTTGCACCTTGACCTAGAACCATAACAAATATTTAATAGGATTGGGAAGCATTCAAAGATTTGTGACAAGTTTCATTGCTAATAGGCACTAAGCAATTGCAATTACAGCTAAAACAAAGAATTTTAACTGACTGACTGACTGACTGACTGACTGACTGACTCAATCAATCAATCAATCAATCAATCAATCAATCAATCAATCAATCAATCAATCAGTCAAATAGGTGGGCAGCCCAATCCTGTTGGGTGCTTATGATGGCAGATCTCTTGATCCACTAAGTGCCAGTGCAGCACCACAAAAGGTGCATTGCTGTTGTGTGCTGTGAGACTGCCCCACACACATGTCAATGGTCCACCCTGGCAATTCTGATGCAGGTAAGGTGGGGACAGGTTGTGGGCAGTTTGGGGTAGGATCAGAGTCAGGAGAGGGATGGGCAGGGCACATGAGAGGGCAGGATGGGATGAATTTCGGCACTAGCAGCACACACAGGAATCATATCATCCTTTCCTGGCCCAATATGCCTTTTGACTCTTCGGACCTGTGCCAGCTAAATAGCTGGCATAGGTCTGAGGAGATCCATTGATGGCCAGGTAAGTATGTAAAAAACCAGGAAGTACCTTTCCTGGATCATTTGGTTGCTCTCTCACCATAGCCGCAAGTAGAGATAGTACTGGGGCATTTAACACATTTGCAGGCTGCAAAAACCTCATTGTAAGTACTTTTGGTTACGATAGTGAGGGAAGTACGTGAGAATGTACAATGTAATAAACAAGCAATGGGCTATTGTTCAAAGAAAGGCCATATGTAATATTTTATTCTTAAGCCTTTGTTACAATTAGCACACCAGTACTAGAATAGCTTTTCCAGTAGCAATGTATGGCTGTGAGAGCTGGACCATAAGAAAGGCAGAGCGCCGAAGAATAGATGCTTTTGAACTATGGTGTTGGAGAAGACTCTTGAGAGTCCCCTGGACGGCAAGGAGATCCAATTGGTCAATCCTCCAGGAAGTCAAGCCTGATTGCTCCCTGGAAGGACAAATCCTGAAGCTGAAGCTCAAATACTTTGGCCACCTCATGAGAAGAGAGGACTCTTTAGAAAAGACCCTCATGCTGGGAAAGATGGAAGGCAAAAGGAGAAGGGGGCGGCAGAGGATGAGATGGTTAGATAGTGTCACTGAAGCAATGAACATGAAATTGGGCGAACTCCGGAAGCTAGTGGAGGACAGGGAGGCCTGGCGTGCTGTGGTCCATGGGGTCGCAAAGAGTCGGACACGACTTAGCGACTGAACAACAACTAGAATAACTTCCAAAATAGGTACATTTTCAACTTCACTGATTAAACTCTGGACACAAAACAACCAGTAGTCAACTCTGAGCAAAGCAATGAAATGGGATTTGCTTACCATCAATATCCAGCTATAAAACAATATTTATTTATTTATTTATTTATTTATTTGCAAATAAATGAGCTGTAAATTGCCTCCTTGTCTTATCTCAGGGTCTGTCAGGGGTCAGGGCACTTTAGGGTAGTTAGCTTCCTGTTGATTGCCTGCAGTCTCTGTAGATCATCTTATGCTTGCAGACAATTTCCAAGCTTTAAATTACACATCTGTCCCTGGATCTCCAGTTCATTGCTTATATATTGGTTGGTGCTTGGGGGCAGCTAGCTATCTCTTCTGAGCATACTGTTAACTCCTAAACTCTCAACCCTTTCTGAAGTTGCTAGGTGGGGTATGTTTTTAAACCTGTGGGTTTTTTCCCCTGCAGTATGAATCTGTTTTTTCAACATCAATTCAATAAGGGAGGGTAAAATCAGAGTCAGTCACCCACCTAAGTTTGACCCCCCTGACTTATCTGAGGGTCATAGAACAATTCCATGATTTTTGACTCAAAAGCTGCCTTTGACTTATCTGTGAGATCAACTTATACTTTAGTATCTACAGTATTTCAATAGGACTTAGCCATAATTAACTTTTGCTACTTGGTTTCTAAAACTGGAATTTACTGTTCACTGTTTTATTGATTAAGGCTTTCAGAATTGGCTGGGATCCATAGAACAATTCTAAATGTTTTCAACAGTTTGGGCATGCCAAGTGGGTTTTAAACACCCTTTTTGCCATAGGAGCCTGCTTTGAGCAAAAAAGGCAGCCTAGAATTTTTTTGTCTAGTACCAAGTGGATATTTCAATAAACACGCAATGAACCACATGATTTGCATTGTTTAATTCGATTTCCTTTAGTTGCTTATTCTAGGTAATGTGATTTGAAGATGATGTGACACTTCTATTAAAATGGTTTCACTCATTTGTTCTATTATGTAATGTCAAAATGAGACCAGTCTCTCTCTCTCTCTCTCTCTCTCTCTCTCTCTCTCTCTCTCTCTCTCACACACACACACACACACACACACACACACACACACACACACACACACACACACACACAATGTTCATATTGACCGTAGATAAGAAATGAAACAAACATTGTAATGCAACGAACATGCAAAGAATATGCAATAATGTTACAAATGCATTTGTCACTGTTTATGGAAGCATTTATCATTCTTAGTTTTCAGGTACATGTCAGTCTGCCCTAAGAGAGTTTTTCTAATCAAGACAAACTGAGTACATTTTCATTATCATTGGCAGCACCAGCTTCAGGCATCTAATGATAGCTGGGGCCTTTAAAACAGACCACCAATGTTCAGCCTGAGAATGTTAACATAAGCTAGTTATCCCAGGAGCAGCTGGCAGGTGGCACTGCTGCACATTGTCCACTGAATGGTGGTGGTGCTTTCTATTTGGCCACATAAGGCATCCACCCTGGGCCTGCCAACCTAAGAACATAAGAAGTGCCCTGCTGGATTGGGCCACAGGCCCTTCTGATCCAGCTTCCTGAATGTCACAGTAGCCCACCAGATGGCTCATGGAGCATATAAGCCAACAAGATACCTGCATACTGTTGCACCTGGCATAAGGAGGTTGCCTACTTCTAAAAATAAGGAGATTGCACCTGATGGCTCAGAGGCTGCTGGACACAGCAACAGAGCAAGTGAATGCAGATGACTGTGAGCCAATAGGTGCTGGTAGTGAAGAAGAAGAGCCATGCATATGCATGGGGGTGGACTCACTGTAGACCTAGAGCCCACACAAACCTGGGACGACTCTAGGACACTGATGGAATTGTCCCCAGGTTTTGGTGGGCTCTAGGCCTACAGTGAATCTTCCATTTCAGTTGTGCTTTGAGTTGTCACCAAAACGTTACCTAAGTGGCATTTGAATTTGGAGTTTGAGCCAGTGGCAGGCCTAGCAGGGGGTCCCGTGGGTTACAGGGGCCAGAGCAGGAGCAGAGCGGTAGTGGCGCCGCTGCTGCTCACCTGCCTGAGCTGCTCTTTAGCTGGCACAAGTCCAAAGAAAAGAAAGCAGGAGGGAGGTTTAAAAAAGAGGGGATAGAATCCAAAACCATAATTTTGGGCAGACTATCACATTTCTGAACTTTATGGCCACCCCACTGTAGGATGCAACACACTCGCCATTGGCTCAACTGCATCCGCTGGATAGGATTGAGCGCACATCATTTCCACCAGATCCACCACCACCACCACTGCTGCCTCTCTCACCACGTTTGCCTTTCCCTCCCCTCCCTGTTGCAAGCGAATGTGCAAAATGGCCGCCAACAGAGCACTGCATGTGCTTTCTGCTGTCACACTGTGTTCTCCCTGGCAACACAATCCTCAATAGGCTGTAAGTGTAAAGTAATCTAATGCAGATAAGTAACGTGAATGATGTGGATGTGAACCAGTTCTCTGTTATGTTCAAATCAGGTGCATTTAACTTTGCATGGTTACAGCTTTTTCTGAACTTGTTCTTTAGGTTTGGCACTCTGATAGTCTGCTACAGAGCAACTTCTTTTGAGGTTTAATTGTAACAGGGTCTTTAAAAATAATTTATAATTTTTACAGTAAATAAAATGCATTGTTGTTAACAATCAATATATATAATGCAACTCAGATGTATAAACTAACAATGTCCCATGTATTTTAAGATTTCAGTGTTGACATGGCAAATATGGCAAAGAAACAAATATGAGTGAATGTGGTTAGGATTAAACTTTGTAATTTCTACCCCATTCATTAGAAAAAAAAGTACATATTTGTTCAGAACTTTATAACTATCATTATAATGACATCCTAGCATTTGCAAATTTTCACTCCTCGGAGAGCTTGGAGGTCCTTTGAAATTCTGCTTCGAGACAAGTCATGTTGGTTTCAAAGAGAAACCGAAGCCATGAAAGAGAGCAGGGCAGGCGGAGATCTCCTTCTCATCAGGTAAACTTTTTAAAAACTCAAGTTCTGAATTACGGAAAAGTTTTTGTATTTGAACTCTGTTCCTTCTTTGAAGCCTGTCTTCAATTCAGTTTTTAAAGAATCTGTCAGCAAATTCTGTGTGGTGTGAGCTGAAGCCTTGATTTCTGCAGGATGTTCTGTGCTCCCATCGCCCCATATATGGGGTTGATTCCTTTGGGGTGGACACGGCTCTCAGGGAGTCAGGAAACAAATGCAGTCTTCAGGAATTCACAAGGAGTGCTCTCTCTCTCTCTCTGACAGTGACGGAACAAAAGTCAAGGGGGAAAATGCTACTCTGAACCAGATTAGATTTTACACAGAAGTAAACCTTTTGGTTGTGATGGTGCTTAGTTGAACATTCTTTGGGAACAGAATAAGGGCCCAATCCTATCCAGCTGATGCAGCTGAGCCAATGGGGAATGTGTTGCATCCTACAGTGGGGTGGCCGTGAAGTACAGAAATGTGATAGTCTGCCCAAAGCCAGTCTGTATGGTATTTGATACAACAATATTTAAGAACCACTGTGCAGAAATAGTGCAGCAATGTCAGCATTGCAGGCATCAAGTGAACCAAGTGTGCGCACATGCATGCGAACGCACACGCATGCACACTCACACACACTCACCAAGTCCTGATAAGGTTTCGCCTGAACACTCTTGCGCACGTTTGCTCTCACATATACAAACTTCCATTCGCTATATGAATTTTTATGCCCAACAGTAAAAGGATACCTCAATGTCTATTTCAAAGCTGATTTGATGAATACAGAAAAGGTCAAACTAAAAATAACTCGATGGAATCAGTTATGAGTGTAGTAACATATGCCTCATTTAATAATGAACTCAAAATTTGCTCCACGGTTTAAGTAGTATCATGAATGCTAATTTCGACAGTGAAGGGTTATGAACTACCTGTCTGCTGAAGCCTGGCACAAGGTCAGACAGTTACAGAGCTAATGAAAACCCCAATGTACCAGATGGCAGATGATTGACATGAGAGTGCTTGCTGATGAAAGTGCCGAAATATCCTGGTGCATTCAAAATGTCAGTGTCCTGAAACACACATTAGCACACTCTATTTGTTTCTAAGTGTGAAAATGACTTCTGGTTTCGTGAGGGGTGGTTTTTTTTTTTTTTTTTTTTTTGGCTTTTCCAGAAGTCAAGAGAAAAATCAGGCTGTGATATGCCACTCAAAGTGGCTGCCTTCTAGACTGATTTGCAAATACTTGGTCATGTGAGCTGTGCTGCTTTTGATGCTCTGTCTGAGGCTATTATTGATCTGTATAGAGGAAGACTTGCGAGATCAGGGTTTTCAACTGCTGTTGCTAATCGGATCAAACTCCGCACATGGCGATGCAGAGGTGATGATGGCACAGTCTCCGCTGTATCCTGCTGGAGGTCTCCTCGGGGTAAGGGGATAAACTCCAGCAGCTGTGTTGGGTCCCAGGCCCCCCTGGGCTGGCATCTAGGGCATGGCCTCCATGGTAGGGTCCTGCTCAGCCTTACCCCCTCTCTTCTTTTTACTTTTCCTCATGGATCCACCTTCACTGCTCACTTCATTTTTTTCTGAAGTGTTTTTCCTTCCCGGCCTCTGAACCTCCCTTGTGCCTGGATGGCCCCTTCCCCACTGACCATTCTTGCCAGTCCCTTTCCCTGTTGCCTTCCCCTCTGCCTTCTGGCTTGTGGACTCCCTCTCCTCTTTCCGGCCTGTGCCTCCCTGCTAATCTCCCTGCTAGTCTCTCCCCTTCTGCATCAGCAGGCAGCAGGGAGCAGCAGCATGGGCTTCCAATTCTGGCCCCAAACTGCCATTTGTGAGGCCACCTGTCAGTAGTATCCTATTAGGCTAAAGCCTAGGGTCCCCACAGGACCCCATCCAGGTGGCATGTTGAGAAATCAGCCTGATGCCTGGGTCTCCAGATCTGGCCCCCAGGGACTCCCCATCCAGCATGCCAACCCTCCAGCTGGCAAGAGGCTACAGCAAGCCTGACCTTGAAAAAGGAGGCCTGCAGAGCTCTCCAAGAAACACAAGGGGCAAGCTCTGCCTCCAGGGATTGAGATGTGCTGCACGTGGAGGCTGAATCACTGGGGAGCATCACCCGTGCAAGCCTGGGTCTGTTTGTGAGGGTTTTTTTCCCCCCTTTGGGGCATAACTTAGAAGTGCCTGGCTTCTCCGTTTCTTGCCCCTCAGATTTCTGCCTGTGTTTCTTCTGTTTTAGGAGTGGGGGTGGGTGGGGAGTTTCTATGCAAGTCTGAGCTCATTTATGAGGAGAGGATTGCTCACTGCGGCTGGATTGCTTAAGGTTAGGGGTTGGCTGCAAAGATGGGCTTGTGTGTGTGTGTGTGTGTGTGTGTTTTGTAACAAGGCAATAGATGGGA
>JAJKFI010021412.1:0-22276 GCA_029204185.1 Lerista edwardsae | reverse complement strand
TTGATTGATTGATTGATTGATTGATTGATTGATTGATTGATTGATTGATTGATTGAAGTTGTAATGGGACTTGACTCCCTCTCGCATTCTCCACATCATGTTTTTTTTTTATTTGCAAGTCCAGTATTATGTTTACATATGTTTTCCCTTTAAACATATTTACATATTTACACTTATTTTATCTTATTCAACATTTTCCTTCCCTTTGTTTGTTATTGTTCATTTATATAATAATTTAATACTGACAATGCATCTATTTCCATTTTCTCCCATAAATTCCCACCCCCCTCGGGATCGAAAGACCATTAACTTATATTTTTAACCATACGCACACCTTTTGGATTTTAACATAAATATCCTTATTGGCCCCATCTTCTTTTACCCATTTTATATATCCATACCACTTCCTTCTTATTTCTATTTGCTTTTCCTCCCAAGTTTTTTCCTGTCCCAAAATTGATATTATATCCGACTGTATCCATTGATATAGGTAAGAATTCCACACTTCCATAGTCCATTTTGTTTCATCTCTCCATCCCTTTGCTATAACTGCATGTGCAGCCGTTATTATTGCTTTTTGCAGTTCTTTTTCTTGTATTTTATTGTTATCCAATACTCCCGCAAATATTACTTTTCTTGAGATTTCCATTTTAATTTTACATAACTCCTCCACTTTTTTAAATATTTGTTGCCAAAAATGTTTTACCTTTGGGCATTCCGCATTCTCCACATCATGTGACCTGTTCCCATGATTCATAATGTTGGCACAGAGCTCAATTCTTCATGTTCTCTTCTACCAGACTTTCCAGACATATAGCCTCTTTCCAGACACTTCTAGGCCTGAATTTTCAGACATATAGCCTCTTTGAAAGCAGGCAAGATGCAAATTACTGACTACCAGAAGGCAGCATATAAGGGGCTACTTTCTAGAACTATGTAATCCAGGGCTGTGTATTCTGACTGACAGCAGCTACAAGACCTAAAGGTTGAGATCATTCTTAGCCTTGTTACTTGCTTACTAAAGCAATGATACTTATTTTGAAGAAAATTCAATTGAGCAAGGAGCAAGATATAAGAGCTGTAAAATATATCAATCGGATATTAACACAATCAAAATAGGATGTGTCTAAAGGTAAAACATGGTCCAACATGGAGCTCTCCTGAACCACGTCTGACCCCTTGAACAAAGGAATATTTTGTCAACTCTATTTGCATCTGCTGGTTGCTCTGTGCACCTAGAGAGGGCTTCCCCATTCATTTCACCAGAGACAGCTGTTCTGTGCAAGCCAACAGAGGGGTTGTTACTTCACAGGGAGTTAGCTTTCAGGAGTCCCTAACATTTTCTTTTCAGGTATATGTCCATACTCATGATGACCAGGGAATACCTTCCTGAATGAAAGTCTGAGACGTCCTGGAATTGTGATTATGACACCAAGTGCTAGATTTCATGCTGACTCATACGTGTGCAAAATTGCATCAGATGTTCGGCCTTGGTTATGATTTGCTATGGTCTAATGGACCGCTTGTGACAGCTGAACATTATTTTTTTTCCTAAACTTGGAAAAAAAAATATGAAGTATCACAACTTCCATTTCAGTACGATGCTTTAGAACTACAGCACTGGCTACATGTTTGCTTTCACTCTAATTGATCACAGTTTGATCTCTGATGACTACACTGCTCTTAAAAATCATAGGAACAGATTAAAGTTCAGTGGATACTCATGTACGATGGAAAAAAAAATACCCTTAGGCTAGAAAGGTTTTTGCCATCTGGCATTCAAGGAGCATCTGAGCAAATCTGCATTTCTAATTCTGTCAAGAGGAACAGGGATCAATATGAAATGATCCAGCACACGGCATGAATGTCTCCAGACTTCAGAAATGATGTGCAAGTGAATGAGTAACAGGGTTCAAACAAGCACAGGTCTATGAAGTACATAACTACAGATGGCCATGTTGTTCACTGCTAAGAAGAGGTCAGACCAAAGTCCCATGTTGCAACGGTGGCCAGCCAGACGCCTCTGTGAAATTCACATGTCAGGCAGAAAAGAAACAGGCCACTCTTTTTTCCCCTTTGAACGTTAGGATTCTATTTCACTGCCGTGGTTAATAATGGTTGGCAGAGCTCTCCTCCATTAAATTGACATAGTGGAGCTAGAAAAGGTGCAGAAGAGAGCGACAAAAATGATTACGGGGCTGCGGCACCTCCCTTATGAAGAAAGACTGCAGCGTTTGGGGCTCTTCAGCCTAGAAAAAAGGCACCTGAGGGGGACATGATTGAGACATATAAAATTATGCATGGGAGGGATAGAGTCAATTGAGGGATGTTCTTTTCCCTCTCTCAAAACACCAGAACCAGGGGGCATCTGCTAAAACTAAGGGTTGGGAGAGTTAAAACAGATAAAAGAAAATACTTTTTTTTTCCCAACGGGTAATTAAGCTATGGAACTTCTTGCCATAGGAGGTGGTGATGGCATCTGGCCTAGATGCCTTTAAAAGGGGACTGGACAAATTTCTGGAGGAAAAGTCCATCGTGGGCTATAGGAGGGGCAACCTCCTTACATTAATAGTAAACTACTTCAGAATGCCAAGTGCAAGGGAGTGGGAACAGGATGCAAGCATCTTGTTGTCTACTGAACTCCCTTAGGCACCTGGTGGGCCATTGTGAGATACAGGAAGCTGGACTAGATGGGCCTTTGGGGGTCCAGTGGGGGTCTTCTTATGTTCCTTGTCAAATCTGCTTTAAGCTATCCCAACCACAGGGCATGACCACATCTTATGGTAGCATATTCCACAAGCACATCGTGTAAAGAACTTTCCTTTGCCACAAACCTCTATTGCCAAATATGTTCACTGGACATGTGACATGTGACATGCTTCTAGTGTCCTCTGCATCATTCTCTGCATCTACATTGTAAAGTTCAGTTCTTCCTCTTTAAACCCTTTCTCTTAAAGAATGAGGTATCAGGACAACCTTGATTTCCAAGACTGAATTCTGAATTGATGAAGCATCCTGAAATTTCACAACAATGGAGCATCTTAAGGTCATTAGGGTGCCACGTGAATACAGAATGTCACTTAGTAAGCATTTGCAGCCAGCTGAGTAAGGGGTAGTTGAATTACCAGAGCAGATATGCCTGCATCAAAACAGAAAGCACAGCCTAGAGAAACATCCTTTTGGAACTCCTGATATTTGGCTCACCTCTGGCAGTCACTGGAGGTGTCAGAAAAAGTGGGGGTAGCTCTCCATTAATTAGAATTTGGAAAATGTTTTATGCATGTGGTTTAACTACTGCAAATATTTCTAAATCTGCTAATTAGAATACAAATTATAATGACGGAAGTGCCTTTTCCTTCACATTAGTCTTCACAAACCACCATGAGAGCAACCCCAAAAGAGCTAATGCGATGTTGCAGTAAGGCAGGCAGACTTCTACCTGGGTTCCATTTGCTTCTGGCCAATCACTATCTATATGCCTAATTCACAGCCCAATCCTAAACTGCGCTGGAGCAGGCAGGCCACCGGGCCTGTGCTGAATCCAGCGCAGCTTGCAAGGCCTGAGAAGCCGCCCTGGTGCAAGGGCACATCCGACATGGGAGTGCCGGTCTCAAGGAGACCTCCAGCCTGCTTGATCTACACATAGGATGCAGCATGGCTGCACTGGCCCCAGTGTATCAACTCAGGCTACAAGTTGGCTGGCTGTGTCTTTTGTTAGACTGTTGGCAACCCACCAAGCATTTGTCTTTTGTGTCATTGTAACGCCGGGCAGAACAAAGAGGGATCGGCGGCAGCTCCTTACCTGCCTGTCCGCCGATCTGGGGAAGTGCCTGGCCCGTGGTGCACCCCAACGCCGGCCGGGCTGCGTCTCCAGCAGCCCCCGGAGCGAGCTCTGCCGGCGCCAGAGGCCCACGAGCTGACAGCAGGCCGATCGGGACCAGTGCGCAGACGCATGGCCCAATCTTGCGAGACTTCCAACCCCTGGAAGGGGCGGGGCCAGCGCAACCAGCAGGGGTGCTCATAAGGCCCTCGGCTGGCCGAGGAACACTCTTGCACTGGCCGAGGGCTGAGGGCACGGCGCTGGGAGGACGCAAGCCCCCATCCCCTTACGGGCTGACGAGCCCCTATCTAGAGCTGGCCGGGAAGCCCAACGGGGGGGCTGACCAGCAACCCAGGAGCAGCCAGCGCGGGCGCTCGGCCAAGGGTGCTGGGGGCAACGTGGCCAGGGCACCGCTCAGCACCCCACCACAAATACAGACCCTGCTGCCTTGACCTGGGGGGAAGCCAGAGCAGGCCATGCTGGGGTGAGGCGCGAGGACCCCCCCAGCCACACAACCACCACAACGGCAGCAGCCCTGACCAGCACCACCGCCAATCTACCTGTCAGGCTCGGATACCCGGCCGGAACCCCGGAGCTCGCCAGCAGCGCAGAGCATCTTGGTGAGGACGTTGGAGGCCCGGTGCTATCAACTGGGCCCCGCCAGCAATATAGACTGTTCAACCCCGAGCTGCCGGGAACAGAGCCCTGTGATGTGAACAGGGCTCATGAGCGTAAAGGCGTGGGCGAGAATAAATCGGGCTTGCCAAAATGTACAACCAGCTCTGAGCTTCCTTGAGCATCACTGGGCGGCTGCTGGCACGGAACGCCTTCTCTCCTGCATACCAACGTCCGCCGACGCCCCTCCGGCACATGTGATGAACATACAGTCATCCTATGTCTGAACGAAGAATAAAAAGGTGAAACTTGGAGACTGGGAGGAATTGGAAGACATTTCAGCCAGAGTTCTCTTTGTGTAACTAATGAGGCACTGGGTGTGGTAGAGAGCAACAGTTACTGCTGCAGGTAGAACTACAGTGTGAATGGGAAAGGTGCAACTACTGACAGAGATGGATGATGGCCAACACTAACTTCGATGTTGTTACAGTTTTTGAGATGAATTCCTGTCTACACTGGACCCAGCGCAAAAGTGCTATTCCTGCACTGCAGTATGGTCACATATTCTAATTTTTTGATAGAATGCTGAAGGACAGATGGTGTCAGCATGAAACACATAATACATTTATTTAGCTTAATAATCAAGCATAGCTATTCAAGTAGCATTCGCCATCAAACGGCTCCTGATGTTCTTCAGAAAGATCATAGAGGGTGGCTGACTGAGATGAAAGCGTTGCCAGAGTAATCTCCCGAAAGGAAGACAAGATGCAGGGGAAAAAAGGGATTATTAATTAATACCAAACCAATAACCTCTCTGCCACTGAATGAAAGCACACCCAAATAAGCAGCAGTAAATGAGGTTATGATCACCTGAGTCCTTGTGTCTGAGCAATTCGTTTGACTCACATCAAATATTTCCAAGAGAAAGGGGTATTATGCCACAGGGATGTATTGATCAGTCCATTAATTTGCTAGTCAAGGAAAAGTGAAAATGTGAGCTGTGATATATAATTAATCTTTCATCACTTTTCTTTCGAAGTATACAAATTCTGACCAAGGAGTGTGCATGTCTTTGTTTTGATGAGAGACTGTGTACTTGACATTCAAATGTGCGCTAAAGACATCAATAAAGAAGTGTCAGCACTGGAGTAAAATCCTTTGTGAACCGACCCTTATTCTCCCAGGCCCTTTTTATTTACTAAAATGTTTCCAATTGACTGGATAGCTGGAATGCATGAGAGAAAATCCCCGTCAATATTCTAACACTATTCTAACAATATTCCCTATGTGAGTTATGACAAGTAAGGTTGCAGCTTCCTCCGTTTCAGAATATATACAGGAAATATTTGACTGGCATGCCATGTATCCTTGGAAGCCACAGACAGACATGGGCATGTATAAAGTGCCATCTGTTCAGACATTACTTCTGTATGGATTACACTCAGGAAGAAAGGCTTTTTAAGGCAAATGTAAATTACAAGTAATGTTTTAATTGGCCCTAATTGATCTCAATCGTTCATAATTTCCCATCACTTTTACAATTGTGTATGTTTTTGAAAAGGCCATGGGACACTGCAATCTCCGTTGGCCAAAAACTGGAGCTAGCCATATGACAGGTTCTAGTTTACATGGGTAGTACCAGTAATATCACAGTTAATGTTAAAAAAAAAAATCTGAATGGCAAAAGAGTAATGGCCCCACTACTATGGAACTTGTTCCCCACCCCCATAGCCAACTCTATGAATGGGAAGGAACTCTCAATGTGCTCATTGGGACTTACTCCCAGGAAAGTGTTATAGGATTGCATTCCTAGGGTTCCATCAAAGTCCCTGTAAAAGTCCCTCTTTTTACATCAAAGAGCTGTAAAACTGTCCTCTTTGAAGTGGCATTCAGTAGCCAGGATCCAACGCACAATTAATTTTAATTGGAGATGTTTTGTTTTGTTTTTAAATGCTGCTACCCACTCCAAGCCCTTGGGAAGGAGTGGGATAGAAACAGAAGAACCATCAAAATACACATTTGTCCATATATTTTCCTGAAACACTCAACAGATTTTGTAGCATGTTGACTTGTAATTCAGTGTTGGGTCTACTGTTGATAACCTTGTTGATACAAAGGTTGGAGCAGGCTGTCAGCAGAGCCTTAGATTGTCTGCTGAAAGCATCATGCTGTTTTATTTCTTAGCTTCATTATAGTAGTTATCTGTTTTAGGAATCTCATCCAGAAGGTAATTTAGCTTTTAATTTGAAAAATAATAATTTGAAAATGCATTATAAATTTTGTGAAACTGTTTATTTCAGGATGTCAGTTTCTATCTAAAATCATTGCATTGAAAACAATCTCTACAGGATGGTGTAATGGTTTGGGAGTTAGACCTAGATGATCAAATACACTTAAAGCGCAATACAAACCCCTCCTTGGCCTGGCATAAGTCCCTTATGCTGGCCCAGTTCTATCACAAATGTGCCGTAAAGCATGTTTGCACCTTTTGCTGAGCAGATAGGCCTGACTGCCATTCCCAGCCTGGGTGGCCCCAACTTGGCCACTCAGAGCTACACCACCAATTCTAGCGGTCCAGTTCTGAATAAGCCCCATCTGGGCTGCTGCGCGTTATCTGGGGAAGGGGAATGAATTCCCCTTTCCCTGGGTAGTGGAGCAGCAGGTCCATGCCCTGGACTGGATACAGGGCAGGCATGTCAGCCTACCTATTCCAGCCCAGGGTTTGGATTGTGATCTTAGCCATGGCGCTTCCTGGTTGACTTTGGGCTATTCACTCGCTCTCTCAGCCTCACCTACCTCACAGGGACCAAAGGAGGGGAGGATGGTAAAAAATGTGAAAAATAAATGAATAAAATAAAGCTCAGCTGCCTCCTTATTTGAAACAAAAACAAAAAACACAATGCAGACGTATAAATGTGGATAATAAAGAACAGAAGATATGCAATTTAAGTTGTTTCTACATATAATATGAATACATGGAACTGAATTCATGTCTAATATAGGCCTTTTGTGTGTCTAATCTACAATCAACTAATTTGGCCCCATACTACCAAATCCAATATTAGACATGAATTCAGTTCCATGTATTCATGTTATGCAAATAAAAACACGTAACACTGCTTTCGGCACTTCTACCTTTGGAAAACACTAAAATCCACAAATAAAATAAAATAAAATAACATTTTCTCCCTCCCTAGTTATAAGGCTTTCTCTGATGTGATCATAATCTAGTTTAGGCCCCACTGGCCTATGGTTTTCAGAGAAAAGTTCTCCCATTGGTGTATGGGATCTTTCACTCCCCACCCCACCCCACTTGTCAAATAGTGGAGGTTGTCCCATGGAGGTTGCCTATCTAGACTGGCAAACATGTGAAAGGATGAAGCACCTCACCCTGATGTAGTCACAAGCCAAATAAGGGCCGTATGTGGCTTTCATCTGAATTTTAGAATAACTGCAATATATGTGCCTATCTCCTATTGGCTGTGTTGGCCCTCCCTCCTGCAAGCCATTGACTGAGCTGCTGTGATGTCTTATTTCCCACCATTTAAGCAAAACAGCCTCACACAGAATAAAAAAAGGGCCAACAAAAAACGCTCCTGGAATGCTCACGAACATTGTAATTGTTGAAAATGAAACTGCCAATAACTGCTGAAATTGTTGAAAATTGTTAACTGCTGTAATTGTTGAAAATGAAACTGCTCACACCTGTTCAGCTTCTGCAAAGAGTATTGACCTCAGATCGGATGGGGGGAAAACATACACCTGTGCTGTTAGGAGGAGGCGAGGCAGATCTAGGACTGAGGGGCAGGCAGATGGCCTGACAGCTAGAAAATTAAGGAGAAGTCCCAGGAGTTAGGGAAGCTTGGGTATAGGGAATGAAAAGGGAAACAGATTCAGAATTCACCAATTCTAATACTCTGAGACAATCTAATTTCATCATTTTATCTAATTTGCCCTAGAAATGAACCCAGCTCTCTGCCTTCTCTACTAAAGCGTGCAAAGAATGGTAATACTGATTATTTGTGACATCCCATAATGTTGTACAATTTGTATTTTCCAGCCCTACTGAACATTTTTCATTTATATTAATTTTTTTAACCTCTTACTTTAATTCTTCCATTGTACAAGGTGCAACCAAGCAGGACTACATACAATCTAGGGCAGATAGCAACATATATTCAGTTTTAGAAAATAATGTATCAAAACTATGAATCTTCTGTATGTATTGCTTATGGGCTGTACATTCCTTACAGGAGTTTACTAAAGTCCCACCAAACTAATTGGACTTTACTACTAGTAAACAGTTACTTGAAGGATATCAACTGCTGAGATAGCTCTCCCCCTCCCCCGGCCCTGTCAACATAGAGCATGGCAGAAAATTATTGGAAGCCTTTTTATAACTGGATAGATATACAATCAAGAATTTAGTAAATGTGTTAAGATGTATTGTAAAGATTAGTTTAAGGTAAATTAGATTAGAAATACTGCTATCCCAAGACATTAACCCTTTTGTGTTATCCTTAGTGTTCCCTTTTCCCTAAGTTTACTATAATCCTATACTGTACCTTTATGTTAAAATTAATAAAACTTCTAAAAAACACACACACATAGAGCATGGTGTTATATGGTATGGCAGAGATATTTATTTCAGAATTTCAGATAGATGTGCTCATGCAATCATTTAGGATAAATGTAGTTGAAATCCTTATGTGATAAGGATTAAATCAGATGTCACATTCACATATACATTATGCAGAAGTGCTTTGTTTGGTGACTGAAGGGCAATTGGATCCCAAAGTGTTTTGATGTTTTAAATTTACCAATAGCCTTGATCAGGGAACTGAACTGTTAAAAGTTCAGATTCTGTTCTGGTTTGGTTCTTCAGTATCTTTTTCAAAAATGCAAATTCCTTTCTAGTTCCGACACAAATCTTAAAAAGGGGTTTGGTGACTAGTTCTAGTACATCAAATTCTTTACAAAATAACATCAAACCCACGATTGATTGAAGTCTGTAAGAAAATAGCTGATATCAGTGTTGACTTGGTTCTTGATACCAAGTGCCAACATCAAAATATGCCATCCACAATGCCACCCACCACTGTGTTCCTCTGCACCATCTCCAAAGCCATGTGGCTAGGCAAGCTTCCAG
Source organism: Lerista edwardsae (assembly GCA_029204185.1). Lineage (NCBI taxonomy): Eukaryota > Metazoa > Chordata > Lepidosauria > Squamata > Scincidae > Lerista > Lerista edwardsae. The sequence continues at coordinate 12,692 of JAJKFI010021412.1, read as the reverse complement.
GTCACTGTTTATGGCAGCCAGAAAGCCCAATCTTCCGCCAAAAAAGACGGGTCCTCGCAGCAGATCACTTAATTATAGAATTGAACTGGAAATGAAGTGCTGACAGCAGAAGAGGAGGCAGCAGAGATGGAGGTTCAGCGTCGGGGACGCTCCTTTCTCTTCACCTCGCTGCTTTGCTCACACCGGCTGGGTTGGGTGTGGGGGAGCAGAAGAGGACTGAAGGAGCAGCCAGGCAGGAAAGGAAGAGGAGGTGGCAGCAGCAGCAACAGAGGTAAGGTGAGTGACACACACACCACATTCTATTAAAAGGGAGGACAGAATATGTGGATGTTGATTCAGGTGCCAGTTCAGCTTGGATCAGACCTGGGACTGCTCATCTGCAGCCTACTAGGCTGAAAACAGCTGTCAGATCACATGTGCTTGATAAACTTCTTCATCAAACTATTGGTAAGTGACAAGACCTAACTGCTGGGCTCTGTTCAGTTCGAGAAGGGAAGATGCGCAGGCCTCAATTAATAATTTGCACATGAAATGCACAGGTGCATGCAGCTGTAGCAGGACTGAAGTGTCTGTAGGCATGTCTAGGCCTTTTCACTAAATTGCTACTTCATCTTATGTGAGATTCGAGGCAGTGGCATCTCTACAGGGAGGGCAGAGCTCTACGTTTTGCAAGAAGCCTTACCTTGCAGTGGAAATCACTCCTCTCCTGCACCGTTTTAGCCAATCCTCACAAGGAAAAGCAACATCTTGGCATTGCTTACTGGCTACAGCAGCAAGGGAGAGGAGGGATTTACAGGACAGGGTAAGGCAAAACTTAGAGCTCTGCCCTCCCTGTAGAGACGCCACTGATTCCAGGCAAGTTTCAATTAGAGGTAGGGTCCTGCACAGCCAGCGGCAGCATTCAGCCAGTACGCTGGGCGGGGGGAATGGGTGAGCGGCAGCTCACCCACAGCTTACCGCTCCGTTTTGCCGTCTTCCCCGCCCCTGCAGGGGCAGGGAAGACAGCAAAACGGACCGGGACACAACGGGCGAGCTGCCGCTCACCCGTTCCTCCCGCCCAGCGTACCGGCTGAATGCCACCGCTGTGCACAGCCCTACGTTGTCCCTGAAGGTCACTTCAAACAAAATTAGGTTCTTCCTTGGGCAATACATCCCAGAGAATAGTGCTGGAGCTGGGGCAAATTTCTGCATGCAGGGTCCTTTAGCAACCCCAGTTGACCCTGATGGTGCATTGGATGTCCCCGCAGCCACAAGTACTGAGGGTTACATGGTTGGGCTTGCAGAGGCGGATCTACAGGGAGGGCAAAGCTCTAAGTGTTGCAAGAAGCCTTACCCTGTCCTGTAAATCCCTCCTCTCCCTTGCTGCTGTAGCCAGTAAGCAACGCCAAGATGTTGCTTTTCCCTGTGAGGATTGGCTAGAACGGTGCAGGAGAGGAGTGATTTCTATTGCAAGGTAAGGCTTCTTGCAAAACTTAGAGCTTTGCCCTCCCTTAGATCTGCCTCTGTGGGCTTGCCACATGGGCCCTCTGCCACTACTCATTCAGGCCAAGCCCTGACAAAGACCTTTGATAAGACGAGTGCAATTGATTGGGGGGGGGGCTGTTGTGTATACGTGTGTACATGCGTGTGTGTGTCTGCGATGCACATTCCTCCTTTCCTCTTTTCCAGATCTGCTTCTCTGTTTGCGAGATCCTGGTCATTTCACTGTGACTGACAAAAACGGGAAAAAAAACCCCAAACAAACAGAAAATGCACTTTGCCTGCATCTCATCCATAGGACTAGGTCCTGAAATAGAATACAGTCGATCTAGCACCAGATGCTGTATTTTTGGTAAATGGTTCAATGAAAAAAAGCTTTATAGAATTGTCAGACTTCTTATAACACACCGACACTTCGCCTATAGGATTTCACTGGGCGATGTAGTGTTTGGTTTTTTCCGGTTACCTTTTCCCATTATTTATTTTTCCATTCCATTTTTTAACGCTACAGTTTCTATAAAAAGAATAAATTGCCAGCTGCCGGCTGAACTAGGCTTTGCAGGAGATCTTTAAGTGTCAGCTGGAAGCCTGTGTGACTGAGCAGGAGTCCTCTGTGGTAGAGGCAAGGTCCTCTCGGAAGCTGTAAATGAACAACAGGGTGTGAAAACACGGCTTTAGCACCTGTTTTATTGTAAGCACTTCATGCAATTAGTGTATTTAAAGCCAGCCATATGGCTGGTAATCATTTGTATAATAATAAGTGTGCTGCGTATGTTGAAGTGTCAAGCTGACTACCTGGCTTTCTACTGAAGCAGGATGAATGCGGAGTTCAACATTTCCTGTTTTAAACTTCACATTTTCCTCTTTGTTCAAATGCAGGATCAAGAGAGTTCAGTACCACATTGTTGGAGTAGTTCCCTGCAGAATGACAAGAGTCTGTGTTTCCAATTGAGGCTGGCTGATTGGGATTGATGCTTTAAACCAGTAACAGCTCATCCAACCTAAATCTGTTGGGATATTGAAGGAGGTCCCTGGAAATTTACAGGCCTGAATGGGGAAAGGCCTAACACTAGGCCGACTCAGGGGGTAAAGTGCTGAGTCATTCAGGCCTAGCAGACCAGCAGTAAAGTGCTGAGTCATTCTGACCTAGCTTCAACCTGGGGATGAGATCCTCTGATCTCTGATTGGATGCTAGGGACTATTTAATCAAGACCAGAAACACTTGTGGTTAATTGCTGGAGATGTAAGTGTTGCTGTTGGAGGAGCTTTGCTGTACTTGTTACCTGTTTGCTGTTCTTTGCTACAAGAAACCTTCTTCTGAGAATATAGAAGTACTTGCTACCCTAATCTCTGTTGTCTGAGTGACTCCTTGCTGGAGCTCTGCGACCTTGAAGCCTTTCCAAGCCTCACAGCTGCAAGCTGCTTCTACGCTATCATCAAAATCCCTGTGCAGTAATGCAGCTGTACAAATACACTGCATACTGTGGGGGTATTTGGGTGTTGAAGGACCCAAAAGGAGTAAAGGGGACATTTGCCCCCTTGCTCTGGGATATCAGTAGCTGCAATGGATCAACATGGACTGCTTTCACAAGTCCGTATTGACCTGTGCAGGCAGATCAGGCCTGGGAAGGCACCTGGTGTGTATTGTCACCACCGATCCTGCCCCCTCCCAGGTCCAATCTGCCCACCCCATCTCCTCCCTGATCTGCCCTCCCCCTGATTCATTCAACGCCCTTCCTACCCTCCCCCCAGTGGCATTCCTATAGGGCACAAAACACTAAGTTTTGAAGGAGCCTGAGCTCCTTTGTAATGTGCCCCTCCCACTCACCTGCAGAGCCATTCGCGGCTTGGACAACTGGCTTGGAGGCTTTGTCCTCCATGCTGCAAAAGGATCTGGAGATGAGGGGGAGGAAATGTGCAACACAGGTCCCTGCAAAACCTAGTGTTTTGCCCATGCTGTAGGAATGCCGCTGCTTCCCCCAACCTGTTCTGCTTCCTTTGCCAGGCTTACCCGGTGAGCCTTTATTCTGCCATTAGGCGCAGGAAGGCTCCAGCGTGCACCGGTGCACTGGTTCCCTGTGCTGCCACAAAGCCCTCTACAGCACTTTCGCAGCAGCCAGCACCGGTGCAATGTGTTTCTCCTGTGCTGCCTTTCAAAAGAATTGGGCCATAACTATCCCCCTCATGCAGTGGTGGTATCTAAAGCGGGAGGAACAGGTATGCTGGGCGGGACTTACGTGTGATTGGCTGCCCATCCCTTCGGTTCCGCTGCCTGCCCGCCCACTGCGTGGGCTGCCCTGGCCTTGGAAGGGGTGCCTGCTCACTGGGGAGGGGACGGGGGGCACACCAGGTGCCTGGGTGAGCAGCGGTGGGGCGCGCCAACTGGGGGCAGCCCGCACGGCGGGCGGGCAGGCGGCGCAACGGACAGGCTGCCAATCAAACGTACGTCCCGCCCAGCGTTCCGGTTCCTCCCGCTGTAGATACCACCACTGCCTTCATGTAGTCTGAAACCAGTCACCTCTAATTACCAGGTACAGCCCCTGTTTTCAGATACCTGTTCTTGATAAACTATTGTCCCTATTCTGCCTTATGGGGAACTTTGAGGAATTTTTGGGTTTTTGTTTATCAAGTGGCTACAGCAGTCATTCTAAAAGCATTAGCTGCCTCCCTGACAGCCCAATCAAAGCTGATGGATCCACCAGCAGAATGTGCTCTCTTCTAGAGGTAGTGCTGTGCCAATGGTGTACATGATGAAGGGCACAATCCTAACCTGGAGTTAGGCCAGCACAGTTAGACCAGCAAAGTCTGGCCGGCATAAGGGACACCGTAAAGCACGTTTGGACCACTGTTGGAGCCAGGGACGATGGCGCACATCCAGTGGTGGTATCTAAAGTGGGAGGAACCGGAATGCCGGGCGGGACGTACAGTTGATTGGCAGCCCGTCTGTTCCGTTCCGCCGCCTGCCCACCCACCGCGCGGGCTGCCCCCCCTTTGGCGCGCCCCACCGCTGCTCGCCCAGGCACCTGGCGCGCCCCCATCTGTCCCCCCCGGCAAGCAGGTGCCCCCTCCGAGGCCAGTGCAGCCCACGCGGCGGGTGGGCAGGTGGCGGAACTGAACGAACAGGCAGCCAATCACACGTAAGTCCCGCCCAGCGTACCGGTTTCTCCCACTTTAGATACCACCACTGTGCACATCTGTGTGCTAGCCTCTCTGACTCTGAGAGTGGTTCAAACATACTTTACGGTATCTCTTGCACTGGCCAAACTGTGCCGGCCTAAGTGTGCCGGCCTAACTCCAGGTTAGGATTGTGCCCGAAGTCACCACACGTATGGCTGGCAGCCACATGCTCACACCAGTGAAGGAGCCACCCACCACCAGTGCTGGTAAGTCCGCAGTGGGGGTGGGTGGTGGGAGTAATGTGGTGGGGAGGGGAAATGGGGGAATGTCTGGGTGGGGGTGGGCAGGAGGCAGAAAGGGGGAGGGAGCGAGGGGGGAGGGATATCTCAGGCATTGTCATGGGCCAGGAAGCTGCCCCATTCCCTCTGCTCTTTTCTCTCTCTTACTGTCCTCAGACTTACACCAAAATAGCAAAATGGCAGGTGCACATCTGAGAAGACCCATTCAGGCAACAACAAATGTTCCCTTGCCATGGGGAGACCTCCTCAACTGCCCCCCTCCCAGCCATAGACTGCAACACCTGCTTTGTTGGCATGGCTGCATTAGAGGCAGGATTGAGTCAGAATTGGGCTGTGAGTCTCTAGAAGTTAAATGTTTGCATGTGAAATGCATGCATGTCAATTCATATGCATAGGCACTAAGATACCATGTTATATGTAGCCTGCAATTCTGCATACAGCAGTTGGTGGGATTCAGATGAAATGGTTAGTAACATGCTATAGGAAAATTATGTTGTTGCTGAAGTTTTTCATTAATTAAAAGGACAATTATTCCCCTTCATTTAGAAGGTAAAGAGGAAGGTAGTATAGAACTCATAGGTGTAAGTAACATACAGCAGGTAAGGGAGAGTAGAGGCTAAGGATCTTGGATGTGAGACTCAAGGTGTTACACAAGAGGATATCATCTGCAGAATGGTCTCCACACAGTCCTAGCATTTAACTTGTAGGCACCACAAGGTGAAAGAGCAATCTTTATGCTTTTCTTACAGGGTATTAGTTGTGAACTCGAGTATGTATATATAAATTCCAAAGCTAGTGGGGCTGGTCACACCATCTGTACACTGTGAAAATGGGACAGATGGATTGTGTGAGTGAGGACCACTCAGTCAGGCATTGATGCACCCAGGACTCCAATGCACAGGAAATGATGTATGCACAGTGGAGAAGGGCACACAGACCTGAAGCTCACCCTCATGCTGTTAGCTGGTTGTACAACCTATAAGCTGAGAATGTGCGAATGGTCCCTGTAACCTAGACATGAGTTGGATACAAAGGTGATCTTCCCTATACTGAAGCTGCCTTCTGTTCACATAAATCTGTTTTGCACCTTGACCTAGAACCATAACAAATATTTAATAGGATTGGGAAGCATTCAAAGATTTGTGACAAGTTTCATTGCTAATAGGCACTAAGCAATTGCAATTACAGCTAAAACAAAGAATTTTAACTGACTGACTGACTGACTGACTGACTGACTGACTGACTGACTCAATCAATCAATCAATCAATCAATCAATCAATCAATCAATCAATCAGTCAAATAGGTGGGCAGCCCAATCCTGTTGGGTGCTTATGATGGCAGATCTCTTGATCCACTAAGTGCCAGTGCAGCACCACAAAAGGTGCATTGCTGTTGTGTGCTGTGAGACTGCCCCACACACATGTCAATGGTCCACCCTGGCAATTCTGATGCAGGTAAGGTGGGGACAGGTTGTGGGCAGTTTGGGGTAGGATCAGAGTCAGGAGAGGGATGGGCAGGGCACATGAGAGGGCAGGATGGGATGAATTTCGGCACTAGCAGCACACACAGGAATCATATCATCCTTTCCTGGCCCAATATGCCTTTTGACTCTTCGGACCTGTGCCAGCTAAATAGCTGGCATAGGTCTGAGGAGATCCATTGATGGCCAGGTAAGTATGTAAAAAACCAGGAAGTACCTTTCCTGGATCATTTGGTTGCTCTCTCACCATAGCCGCAAGTAGAGATAGTACTGGGGCATTTAACACATTTGCAGGCTGCAAAAACCTCATTGTAAGTACTTTTGGTTACGATAGTGAGGGAAGTACGTGAGAATGTACAATGTAATAAACAAGCAATGGGCTATTGTTCAAAGAAAGGCCATATGTAATATTTTATTCTTAAGCCTTTGTTACAATTAGCACACCAGTACTAGAATAGCTTTTCCAGTAGCAATGTATGGCTGTGAGAGCTGGACCATAAGAAAGGCAGAGCGCCGAAGAATAGATGCTTTTGAACTATGGTGTTGGAGAAGACTCTTGAGAGTCCCCTGGACGGCAAGGAGATCCAATTGGTCAATCCTCCAGGAAGTCAAGCCTGATTGCTCCCTGGAAGGACAAATCCTGAAGCTGAAGCTCAAATACTTTGGCCACCTCATGAGAAGAGAGGACTCTTTAGAAAAGACCCTCATGCTGGGAAAGATGGAAGGCAAAAGGAGAAGGGGGCGGCAGAGGATGAGATGGTTAGATAGTGTCACTGAAGCAATGAACATGAAATTGGGCGAACTCCGGAAGCTAGTGGAGGACAGGGAGGCCTGGCGTGCTGTGGTCCATGGGGTCGCAAAGAGTCGGACACGACTTAGCGACTGAACAACAACTAGAATAACTTCCAAAATAGGTACATTTTCAACTTCACTGATTAAACTCTGGACACAAAACAACCAGTAGTCAACTCTGAGCAAAGCAATGAAATGGGATTTGCTTACCATCAATATCCAGCTATAAAACAATATTTATTTATTTATTTATTTATTTATTTGCAAATAAATGAGCTGTAAATTGCCTCCTTGTCTTATCTCAGGGTCTGTCAGGGGTCAGGGCACTTTAGGGTAGTTAGCTTCCTGTTGATTGCCTGCAGTCTCTGTAGATCATCTTATGCTTGCAGACAATTTCCAAGCTTTAAATTACACATCTGTCCCTGGATCTCCAGTTCATTGCTTATATATTGGTTGGTGCTTGGGGGCAGCTAGCTATCTCTTCTGAGCATACTGTTAACTCCTAAACTCTCAACCCTTTCTGAAGTTGCTAGGTGGGGTATGTTTTTAAACCTGTGGGTTTTTTCCCCTGCAGTATGAATCTGTTTTTTCAACATCAATTCAATAAGGGAGGGTAAAATCAGAGTCAGTCACCCACCTAAGTTTGACCCCCCTGACTTATCTGAGGGTCATAGAACAATTCCATGATTTTTGACTCAAAAGCTGCCTTTGACTTATCTGTGAGATCAACTTATACTTTAGTATCTACAGTATTTCAATAGGACTTAGCCATAATTAACTTTTGCTACTTGGTTTCTAAAACTGGAATTTACTGTTCACTGTTTTATTGATTAAGGCTTTCAGAATTGGCTGGGATCCATAGAACAATTCTAAATGTTTTCAACAGTTTGGGCATGCCAAGTGGGTTTTAAACACCCTTTTTGCCATAGGAGCCTGCTTTGAGCAAAAAAGGCAGCCTAGAATTTTTTTGTCTAGTACCAAGTGGATATTTCAATAAACACGCAATGAACCACATGATTTGCATTGTTTAATTCGATTTCCTTTAGTTGCTTATTCTAGGTAATGTGATTTGAAGATGATGTGACACTTCTATTAAAATGGTTTCACTCATTTGTTCTATTATGTAATGTCAAAATGAGACCAGTCTCTCTCTCTCTCTCTCTCTCTCTCTCTCTCTCTCTCTCTCTCTCTCACACACACACACACACACACACACACACACACACACACACACACACACACACACACACAATGTTCATATTGACCGTAGATAAGAAATGAAACAAACATTGTAATGCAACGAACATGCAAAGAATATGCAATAATGTTACAAATGCATTTGTCACTGTTTATGGAAGCATTTATCATTCTTAGTTTTCAGGTACATGTCAGTCTGCCCTAAGAGAGTTTTTCTAATCAAGACAAACTGAGTACATTTTCATTATCATTGGCAGCACCAGCTTCAGGCATCTAATGATAGCTGGGGCCTTTAAAACAGACCACCAATGTTCAGCCTGAGAATGTTAACATAAGCTAGTTATCCCAGGAGCAGCTGGCAGGTGGCACTGCTGCACATTGTCCACTGAATGGTGGTGGTGCTTTCTATTTGGCCACATAAGGCATCCACCCTGGGCCTGCCAACCTAAGAACATAAGAAGTGCCCTGCTGGATTGGGCCACAGGCCCTTCTGATCCAGCTTCCTGAATGTCACAGTAGCCCACCAGATGGCTCATGGAGCATATAAGCCAACAAGATACCTGCATACTGTTGCACCTGGCATAAGGAGGTTGCCTACTTCTAAAAATAAGGAGATTGCACCTGATGGCTCAGAGGCTGCTGGACACAGCAACAGAGCAAGTGAATGCAGATGACTGTGAGCCAATAGGTGCTGGTAGTGAAGAAGAAGAGCCATGCATATGCATGGGGGTGGACTCACTGTAGACCTAGAGCCCACACAAACCTGGGACGACTCTAGGACACTGATGGAATTGTCCCCAGGTTTTGGTGGGCTCTAGGCCTACAGTGAATCTTCCATTTCAGTTGTGCTTTGAGTTGTCACCAAAACGTTACCTAAGTGGCATTTGAATTTGGAGTTTGAGCCAGTGGCAGGCCTAGCAGGGGGTCCCGTGGGTTACAGGGGCCAGAGCAGGAGCAGAGCGGTAGTGGCGCCGCTGCTGCTCACCTGCCTGAGCTGCTCTTTAGCTGGCACAAGTCCAAAGAAAAGAAAGCAGGAGGGAGGTTTAAAAAAGAGGGGATAGAATCCAAAACCATAATTTTGGGCAGACTATCACATTTCTGAACTTTATGGCCACCCCACTGTAGGATGCAACACACTCGCCATTGGCTCAACTGCATCCGCTGGATAGGATTGAGCGCACATCATTTCCACCAGATCCACCACCACCACCACTGCTGCCTCTCTCACCACGTTTGCCTTTCCCTCCCCTCCCTGTTGCAAGCGAATGTGCAAAATGGCCGCCAACAGAGCACTGCATGTGCTTTCTGCTGTCACACTGTGTTCTCCCTGGCAACACAATCCTCAATAGGCTGTAAGTGTAAAGTAATCTAATGCAGATAAGTAACGTGAATGATGTGGATGTGAACCAGTTCTCTGTTATGTTCAAATCAGGTGCATTTAACTTTGCATGGTTACAGCTTTTTCTGAACTTGTTCTTTAGGTTTGGCACTCTGATAGTCTGCTACAGAGCAACTTCTTTTGAGGTTTAATTGTAACAGGGTCTTTAAAAATAATTTATAATTTTTACAGTAAATAAAATGCATTGTTGTTAACAATCAATATATATAATGCAACTCAGATGTATAAACTAACAATGTCCCATGTATTTTAAGATTTCAGTGTTGACATGGCAAATATGGCAAAGAAACAAATATGAGTGAATGTGGTTAGGATTAAACTTTGTAATTTCTACCCCATTCATTAGAAAAAAAAGTACATATTTGTTCAGAACTTTATAACTATCATTATAATGACATCCTAGCATTTGCAAATTTTCACTCCTCGGAGAGCTTGGAGGTCCTTTGAAATTCTGCTTCGAGACAAGTCATGTTGGTTTCAAAGAGAAACCGAAGCCATGAAAGAGAGCAGGGCAGGCGGAGATCTCCTTCTCATCAGGTAAACTTTTTAAAAACTCAAGTTCTGAATTACGGAAAAGTTTTTGTATTTGAACTCTGTTCCTTCTTTGAAGCCTGTCTTCAATTCAGTTTTTAAAGAATCTGTCAGCAAATTCTGTGTGGTGTGAGCTGAAGCCTTGATTTCTGCAGGATGTTCTGTGCTCCCATCGCCCCATATATGGGGTTGATTCCTTTGGGGTGGACACGGCTCTCAGGGAGTCAGGAAACAAATGCAGTCTTCAGGAATTCACAAGGAGTGCTCTCTCTCTCTCTCTGACAGTGACGGAACAAAAGTCAAGGGGGAAAATGCTACTCTGAACCAGATTAGATTTTACACAGAAGTAAACCTTTTGGTTGTGATGGTGCTTAGTTGAACATTCTTTGGGAACAGAATAAGGGCCCAATCCTATCCAGCTGATGCAGCTGAGCCAATGGGGAATGTGTTGCATCCTACAGTGGGGTGGCCGTGAAGTACAGAAATGTGATAGTCTGCCCAAAGCCAGTCTGTATGGTATTTGATACAACAATATTTAAGAACCACTGTGCAGAAATAGTGCAGCAATGTCAGCATTGCAGGCATCAAGTGAACCAAGTGTGCGCACATGCATGCGAACGCACACGCATGCACACTCACACACACTCACCAAGTCCTGATAAGGTTTCGCCTGAACACTCTTGCGCACGTTTGCTCTCACATATACAAACTTCCATTCGCTATATGAATTTTTATGCCCAACAGTAAAAGGATACCTCAATGTCTATTTCAAAGCTGATTTGATGAATACAGAAAAGGTCAAACTAAAAATAACTCGATGGAATCAGTTATGAGTGTAGTAACATATGCCTCATTTAATAATGAACTCAAAATTTGCTCCACGGTTTAAGTAGTATCATGAATGCTAATTTCGACAGTGAAGGGTTATGAACTACCTGTCTGCTGAAGCCTGGCACAAGGTCAGACAGTTACAGAGCTAATGAAAACCCCAATGTACCAGATGGCAGATGATTGACATGAGAGTGCTTGCTGATGAAAGTGCCGAAATATCCTGGTGCATTCAAAATGTCAGTGTCCTGAAACACACATTAGCACACTCTATTTGTTTCTAAGTGTGAAAATGACTTCTGGTTTCGTGAGGGGTGGTTTTTTTTTTTTTTTTTTTTTTTGGTTTTTCAGAAATCAAGAGAAAAAACAGGCTGTGATATGCCACTCAAAGTGGCTGCCTTCTAGACTGATTTGCAAATACTTGGTCATGTGAGCTGTGCTGCTTTTGATGCTCTGTCTGAGGCTATTATTGATCTGTATAGAGGAAGACTTGCGAGATCAGGGTTTTCAACTGCTGTTGCTAATCGGATCAAACTCCGCACATGGCGATGCAGAGGTGATGATGGCACAGTCTCCGCTGTATCCTGCTGGAGGTCTCCTCGGGGTAAGGGGATAAACTCCAGCAGCTGTGTTGGGTCCCAGGCCCCCCTGGGCTGGCATCTAGGGCATGGCCTCCATGGTAGGGTCCTGCTCAGCCTTACCCCCTCTCTTCTTTTTACTTTTCCTCATGGATCCACCTTCACTGCTCACTTCATTTTTTTCTGAAGTGTTTTTCCTTCCCGGCCTCTGAACCTCCCTTGTGCCTGGATGGCCCCTTCCCCACTGACCATTCTTGCCAGTCCCTTTCCCTGTTGCCTTCCCCTCTGCCTTCTGGCTTGTGGACTCCCTCTCCTCTTTCCGGCCTGTGCCTCCCTGCTAATCTCCCTGCTAGTCTCTCCCCTTCTGCATCAGCAGGCAGCAGGGAGCAGCAGCATGGGCTTCCAATTCTGGCCCCAAACTGCCATTTGTGAGGCCACCTGTCAGTAGTATCCTATTAGGCTAAAGCCTAGGGTCCCCACAGGACCCCATCCAGGTGGCATGTTGAGAAATCAGCCTGATGCCTGGGTCTCCAGATCTGGCCCCCAGGGACTCCCCATCCAGCATGCCAACCCTCCAGCTGGCAAGAGGCTACAGCAAGCCTGACCTTGAAAAAGGAGGCCTGCAGAGCTCTCCAAGAAACACAAGGGGCAAGCTCTGCCTCCAGGGATTGAGATGTGCTGCACGTGGAGGCTGAATCACTGGGGAGCATCACCCGTGCAAGCCTGGGTCTGTTTGTGAGGGTTTTTTTCCCCCCTTTGGGGCATAACTTAGAAGTGCCTGGCTTCTCCGTTTCTTGCCCCTCAGATTTCTGCCTGTGTTTCTTCTGTTTTAGGAGTGGGGGTGGGTGGGGAGTTTCTATGCAAGTCTGAGCTCATTTATGAGGAGAGGATTGCTCACTGCGGCTGGATTGCTTAAGGTTAGGGGTTGGCTGCAAAGATGGGCTTGTGTGTGTGTGTGTGTGTGTGTTTTGTAACAAGGCAATAGATGGGA
>JAJKFI010021407.1:0-22542 GCA_029204185.1 Lerista edwardsae | reverse complement strand
GGGCACCCGTTCCCCCTCCTCCTGCTCCTTGCCGGCCGGGCCGGCGCTCGGTCGGGCGCCCACGTGGTCGCGTGGCCTGGTGGGCTCCCATTCCCCCTCCTGCTCCTTGCCGGTTCCTTGCATTTAACATTAAAGTTAAATGGCTCCCTGTCCCAAAAGGGCTCACAATCTAGTACAGTCTAACCTGCTATTTAACCAGGGAACAGTTGAGGCAAAATATGTCTATACACATCTCTAGAAAGCAAAGCAATAGAAGTTAAATCAACACTAACCACAAGCTGAAGTTATTACAAACATGATCACCTCCATGGCAACAATCATGACCTCACTTCCGGCTATGACCTAACTTCCTGCCACGACATCACTTCCGGCTTATGACATCACTTCCGGTGGGCGGACCCCGACAAGTGCCAATCAAAAGTGAGTACCTGTTCCTAAATCATTTGGATGACACCACTGGGATCAGCGGTTACCGGGCCACACCTGTACTTGAAGCCCACAACAATGTCACAACATGATTTCCTAAACCTGGTAAGTTGGATTCAAAGGAGCATCGTGAGCTGCCATGAAATGGCTCAAGCTAGAGACAAGAAAGGCTTACCAAAAACTCTTTACAAGTCCTGTTTCTACCTAAAATAAGAGCACGTGTAGAACATTCTGATGACCTCTCACTTCTTTCTTTAATTATACCACATATTTTAATATGTATTGTATGGAAGAGAGCAAGTACTTTGGGAGTCATCTTAATCACTCTTGATTATTCGTAATTGAAGTTTCATTTAAGTTCTCTAGTTTATATAATTAGATACCCCTGTAAGACAGTGATTCATCTTGTAGTTGTCTGACATTTCTAAACTTTTGTGAATTATGGTGTCATCTGGATCCCTAAATGAATTACAGCCTTGCAACCACTTTGGCTTTTTGTTTTCAAGAAGTGATCTTATAAAAGCTGAAGCCCTTAACTTATTGGCAACCTTTTGTGACATTTCAAATTTTGTAGTCTCTGGGCAGGATAAATGAGTGGTTCACAAGATGTTTAAAAGGGGCCCAAAGTCAAAGCTTATTATTGATTACCACATAAATGGTAAAATATAGTTGTGTCCTGCTCCATTGCTGTTCGGCATGCCTATCCCTGGATCATTCCCTGAAAGTTTATAATCATCTCTGTACTGAAAATGAAAAATAGAGTTGTCTTCTATGATTCTGTGTTTTGTTTTGTTGTTCATGTGTTGCCTTTCAATTCTTCAAAGCTGTTTTTCGCTATTCCATTAGCCAAGCTTGACTAAATATAATTTCTTTTGACAGCAGAGCTACAGGTAAAAGACTGGTAATGTGATTGTAATTCTAATCCATTCAAAAAGAAAAAAAATGCCTTATTACAGTCGGTAATTTTAAAAAATGATGGTTTGATGAAAACACCCTCCATTCCTATTGTATTGTGATCTTTGATAACCTTAATGTATATGCAAAGATAGCAATGGTATTGTAAACTATCTTTACAATATTGTAGCAATAATCACAAGCCTTAGCAAGCATGCTATATTGTAAAAAAAAAGTGCGCAGTATTTTAAGCTATGAAAACTAGAATTCTGATGCAATCTGTTTTTATTACAACAGGTTAATCAGGGAGGCCTGGCGTGCTGTGGTCCATGGGGTCGCGAAGAGTCGGACACGACTTAGCGACTGAACAACAACAAAATCACCTCCACTTTACATAGGAGCTCAGGCTTCTGCAACACATAGCGATTGCCCCCCCCCCTTGTAGAAACACCACTAGTTTCATTGCATCAATCAACATATAAAGAATAGCATGTGAATTTACTGGCTTCTCTTAAAGTGTAGCTGTATCAATTTATAGTAGCTAAGAGCTGGTTTGCATTGAAATGTTCAAGACTTGATAACTGCAACATGTATAGATGAGACACTTTAAGGTTAAGCAGTGGACAGAACTGCAGATGCTAGGATAGAACACCTCCTTGATGGACTGCAGTATGCGCTGCAGTGCTGAAATGTGTAAAATGTCCAGGCAAATTCCGATAGTCCCAACATGTCACATGCAAACTAAACAGGCTCTTCAACACACCACACTCAAACCATGCAAAGTGTGCTGCAGTGTGTCAGGTGCACAAACTCCTATACCACATGAAAACAAATTTATTTTATTTACTATCACAGTATTCCTAACCCTAACCCAAGGCAGTTTACCTAGGCAGGCTGAACAGAAATCCATTGTAAAAATGAGATTTTTATCAACATTATTCCATGAGAAATGTTATATAGAAACCTTTGTTTCTCCACATTGCAGACATCATCCTGACAGCTGACTCTTGCACTTTCTAAGGGAGTAGGAGAGGCTCTTGCAGTTCTGGCTATAGTTTTAAAGTGAAAACCTGTGGCTAAATTGTGCTTGTCTGTTGCCAGAACTAAGGGCTACAGGCAAGGAGTGAAATCACTTCACTCCCTGCATTGGGAGAACTAGTCTTTCCCACCTCATGTGCATTGTGCATCATGCATCTTGCACTTAAAATAAAAAGACTTGTCATGCAACAACTCAGAAATAAGGCCCCATTGATTTTAATGAGTTTACTCCCAGTTAAGTGTGCAGACATTTCAGATGGGCACTATCAAGATAATATTTGCTTCCCCTCCCTGCAACACCTGTGTTCATCATTGCACATGAACAGAGCTTATGTGGTTTACAAGCTGTCAAGAATTTTGTTCCAGTCATGTAATACTCATGGTATAGGTATTCAACTAGGGTTCCTCCTGCCTTCCTTGCCCCCATTCGTAAGGTTTTGATCACTTTGTGCGCTCTGCTGGTAAGAAGAAAAATATAAAATAGGCCAGTCTTAAACTGCCCAAGTGCAGCAGCCTGACCAAAACCTGAAATTTAAAAAATGGAATAATTGCTGACCGCTAACATATGTACACACATTGCAAATCAGGGGAAAAATTCAAATAGAGATAATTTAGACAACTCTCAATATAACGATCATAAAATAAAATATCAAAGAAAAATTACTGGTATCCTCTCTGGTTACAATTGTCTAAAAGATGTGACACAAAAGATGTGTCTACTATCTTATCTCATATTCTGATGTTTATATGCTGTGAAAGAGACGCTTAATTTTTACAAAGGCTTTCTCCAAAAGATGACAAAACTTGTGATTATATGGTGTGATGATCACTTTTATCTGTACAGACCATTAATAAATGTAAGGAAGCTGTACAACAATGAATATGCCCACCAGATATCAGGAACCATTGCCAACCAACATCACTCGGGCTGCAATCCTATACTCACCCACTTGCCTGGGAGGAAATCCCGTTGAACTTAACTCACTTCCACATAGGCATGCATAGGATTGTGCTGTTAGTTACATAATTGTTGCAATCTGTTGCAAGATTCACAGCCTAGGTTTGCTGTCAGGTTTACAACAGCAGAAGGGTCTTTGTCATAAATTGACCACCAATGGCATGTGCAGTGCTTGGTTTGTGGCCCCTTCTCAAGAGGTGGCAGCCTGCAATTTTGCCACTGGACGGCATGGGTGAGGAGGAGGAAAGATGACTGGGATTGGTACTGGGCAGGGAGAAGGGAGGAACTGGATGCAGGGAGGAGATGGAAGGGGATAGATCCAGCAGCAATGGCACACGCCAGATCTTATCCCCTCCATCATAAACATCCCCATCTCTTTTCTGTCCTTGGACACATGCCACTAAAAGATGTGACGTATATCTGAGGAGACCCATAGATGGCCCCAGAGTTTATGTGGCAGGAAGTATGATTTTTTTTTACTTACCTCCTGTTTGTCCTAAGTTTTGCCTCTCCACTGCTGGATGCAGCATTCACCTTTTTGGTGCAGCTGCGTCAGTGATGCAGGTAGGATTAGGGCTTCAATCACTAGGTGAAAAGAAGCTCAGGGATCAGGCGCTTTATGGACTAAATATCTACTAACCCACTCCCTCTTGAGGCCGCAATCCTAAGCAGCACTGGATTGGCAAGGCTCCTGTCTGGGAGCAGGGCGAAGACAGCGGCAGCCCCTGCTGCCATATACTGAACTCTTCCTGAGCACTACACAGGCCTCCTTGACTCTGTGCCTATTCAAACACAGGTGCCAAACTGAGGAGACCCAATGCCACTGGCTGTAATCGCCCAGGGATAAGGAAGCAAACGTCAGCACAAGTCTCGAAAGTCAAATTAGGACTCTCCATCCGCTCAGTATGGAGACTTTAGCAAGTCTCCACCTGGAATAGTGTGCCAGTTCTGGGTACCACAGTTTAAGAGGGATTGTGACAAACTACATCGTGTCCAGAGGAGGGCAACGAAGATGGCGAGGGGCTATAGGCCATGTCCTATGAGGACAGGGCATACTTAGATTGGAAAAGAGATGGTTAAGAGGGAACATTATAATTATCCATAAACATCTGAGTGGGTGTTGTGTGGAAGATGGAACAGATTTGTTTTTGGTTGCTTCCTAGGGCATGAACAGGACAAATGGGTTTAAGTTACAACAGGGGAGATTTTGAGTAAAAGTTGGGAAGAACTTCCTGATGGTACAAACTGTTCAGTGCTGGAACTGTCTGCCTTAGAAGGTAGTAGACTCTCCATTATAACAGCTTTATAACATTACAACATTATTACATTACACAACATTATAACAATAATTTTCTATGTACAATTGTTTCATTATAGGTAGAGGCGTTTGAAAACAGTGTTATTTACTTTACTTGGAAGTAAGCCCGTTGTGTTCAGTAAGTCTTAGGCTATAAGTCCTAACTTAGGGCTCAATTGCCACTGGCATTGCCCATTGCCACTGGCAGTATGTGTGTACTGCCGGCTTAAAGTACATGCAGCGAACATGCAGTTAACACCTTACATGCATCCACAACACCTTACCACTTTCGCTGGAGCAATGCTGAGTGAGTGCCTGGCCCCAACGTGAGTGGCAGATGGATGGTGCTACAGCCTATTTGGACAGATGAATGGTAAGCCTGTTTGGGGTGGGGAGGGAGGGAGGAAGAACGGGAGGGAGGGGAAGAGCGGGCTAGCAAGGGGGTGGGACCTGGCAGGGATCTTATCCCCTCACCTTGCCCAGGCAGCCAGACACAGGGCTGCTTGATTCACTGCTGGCAAAATAGCCGGTGAGGAGCAGAGGAGCTTTGCATGCCATTGCAAGGAGGAGCCATTGCGTGCAATGGGGCTTTCCCCGAGGGGGGGGGGACAAATGTCTCCTCCTCCTGAGGAGCCTCCGGCAGCTGCCTGGCTGCCGTGGGATGCAGTTGTAGCCATTTTGGTACCCAGCCCTGCAGTTCAGGATTGGGCTGTCCATTACTGGAAATAAACACCTCTACTTATAGGGTTTTGTCTGCTATAAGCACTTGTTCATATCAATCAACTAATGGACAAGGGTACTTTCATTTCATACTCTGAATATTTTTCTACTCGCTAAAGCCTATTCATTCTTGGGACCGGAAGGAGAAACAAAGACATTAAAAACCTCATTCTTTCTTCTTCTATAAACATTAGCATTCCAAAGTTTCCTTCTGTTCCTTTTCGTTCTTTTATGCGATGATATCCACAATAATAATATTCAGATTTTTATGAGTGGCTCACATTATCTGCTCTTTAATTACTGTTTCCCTTTCACTTGTCAGCTACATTCCAGCAGTTGAATTCTATCTGCAGTCAGCACAAAATATGCATTCCAAACAGGAAAGTGATACCCTCAGTCCAGCAAGTCTGATGCTAATAATGAAGCAATGTTCCTCCCTCAAAATAAATTAATTTGCTTTCAGAAAACTTCATCACCGTGCTCTTTCAACACTTAAACTTATTCTATAGTAGCACCAAATGTTTGAAAGATATCAAAGTTGTGAATTAGCCAAAAGCTTTCTTATGGGAAACCAGAGAAGATTACTTTGGCAAAATCCATTGTTAAGATGGTCAGCTGAATGACAAAACCACAAAAGGTCATTTTCTTTTGTTCAGTCAATGAATCTGTGGCTTCAGTAAGCATAACCTGGGTATTAGTCCTGTTCAATCTCCTTTGAATTTATAGCTGTTCCATGATAATAGTTATTACAGCAAATATTTAATCCAATTTCCCTACAATTTATGACAAATATTTTTGTTATGCATTTGGCTTCTGTACCCACAGAGGAAAAGGAAATTCATAGAAGATTTTTATATCTAGACATTTCTTAGTGACAATTCTGGGCAAGATGCTACAAGTATGCTTCCCTAGTAAAGTGGTTATTCCATTATAGAAGGTAAGGGATTTGTGTTCTGAAAATAGCATGCCAACAATTGCAGAAGATAAAAAAAGCTGAGACTTTTCATCATGGTGGCACTTCACCACGACAAAGATAAGCATAAATAACAAGAATAGTGTCTCCTGTTGAACTTGGGTATAAAAGTCAAATCAAAGGAGACATATTGGTTAGCTGTTAATTATTTTGTCAGTAGCTTGTGCGTGATTGAGGGTAGCCAAAAAGAAAGGAGAGAGCTTCTAATGCTCAATGATATACTATATGCTCTTGAATCTTGTGCAAGGAAAAGTTTTTAAAACCAGATGCAACAGGAGAAAATCAAAGGTGAGAACATCAAGGTTCCAAAAGGAACAGGAGTTAATGCATCACATGGGGAGAAGATTCAAGAGGAAATTGAGGTGGCTGTGCAATAATCTGATAAAAAGCTAAACTATTGAAGTGGCAATCCTAGCCACACTTGTGTGGGAGTAAGCCACAGGGACTATAATGTACGTCTGAGTAGACGTGCATAGGATTGGGCTCTGAGTCTGACAGGATATCTTTAGGGATTAACAAGGCAATCCTGTGTTCAGTTGGGCTTTCTCCCCACAAAGCATGTATAGAATTGCAGCCACAAACTGTAGCACCTTCTTTTTGCTATATCAAAATGACAGCGCAATCCTAACCTGCGCTGGAACTGCAGTGTATCCAGTGTAGGTTGGGAGGCCACTGTAGCCTCCACAGAGTGTCTCCACCCTGAGATAGGCCCCAGCCCCCGCCCGCCCCCCATGGGGCTGCTCAGACCTGCACCTTCTATTTAACAGACGCAAGTCCGAATGGCTGCAGCAGCCCAGGGTCAGGGGGTTTAATCTGGCATAACTGCCGGAACCAGGCTCCTCCCCCTCCTCTGGCTGCCCACCTATAGGAACACCCTCCCCTGCCCCATTCCACCCTCCCTCCTGCCTCATGCATAGAAGCCCATTCACTGGCCAAACGTGCTGCCTGCATTGGCCATGCACCATGTGCGCTGATGCAGACGTGCTTTATGGCATGTTCGCAACAGTGCAGGGCCAATGCCAGCTACTTGCATCACCCAAGGGCATTTTTGGATTGCGCCCTGAATTACAAACATTCTGACCTGTTTTCCCAACTCTTCATTCTAGATCTGAACTATGCACACTGTGTTCATCAAGGCACGGCAGTAGAGGATACAACGGTAGTTCTTGGTTAAGTAAATGGAGCTGTTTACAGCAGCAAAAACGACACAGAGGCAAATCCCCTCTCTACATCTGCACCATCACCCAGTTTGAGCTGCTGGTCCTGAATGGCTGCTACACAGAAGTTTTTTAAAAAGGCCTGAGCTGTCTGTCACATGGTAAATGTGACATGCAGGTCAGAGTTCTATTCTATTCTAGTAGAACCAAGACATAAAATGGGCAGGAGGTATGGTTGGAGGTTTGAGCCGGTGCCCTGCCTGAAGAAACGAAGCAGGATCTGCCTGGGTTCTTGTCTTGGAAGGGAGACAGGAAAGCTACTGATGGACCTCATTCTGTACTGCGAGTGAGTGCACTGTGAAGGGTGTGAGAGAGTGTGGATTGTGTGGGATGCAGATGAGTCAGCTAAAGATGGATAACATCTTGAGAACTGACCAAGGCAACTACAACTCCTGTGAAAACGTGAACAGTGCAGAGCAGGACAATGGATGGAAACACCTGATGACACTGAGGGTTTTGTGAGTTCCTCTCACATAACAATTACTCATAAAAAAACCTATTTTAAAAAATGGGGATTATGAATCGCCTGCCTATGTTAACTGCCTTGAGTCCAATATAAAACAGGAAAAACATTCATCAAACAAATGAATGAAATTCTTTGAGAAGATGTTCGACGACAAAAGCAGTATTGAGGACAGAACATCCAGGAATTGTAAGATGGCACCATGGAGGGGTAAGAAGACAATTTGCTGCTGCTCCTCAATAGGCTTGGGCTGTACATTGTATTGTGAGCCCATTGAAAAGCCTAATATTCCTGGGAGTACTTCCTACTAAAATCAATATAATCTGCATGTGATTGCATTGTCAGTGTCCCTAGAAATGTTCTTTGCTTGTTATAGCCTGAACCTGAAATATCCAATCTATGTAAGAGAGTGGAAGTCCTTCTTTAACATGTTTCCTTTGGATGCATCCCTGATTTCACCTTCAATATTTTGATTAGGAGTATGATAGCATGGTGGTGCTGCGGGTTAAACCGCTGAGCTCAGCTTGTTGACCGGAAGGTTGGCAGTTTGAGACCACGTGACGGAGTGAGCTCCCGTTGCTTGTCCCAGCTCCTGCCAACCTAGCAGTTCAAAAGCATGTAAAAAATGCGAGTAGATAAATAGGTACCATTTTGGTGGGAAGATTACGGCGTTCCGTGCACTACGTCCAGTGATGTCATTCAGGGGGAACGGACCAGAACGGGCGTTCCGGATCCTAACGGGTTCCGTGGCTGGTTCCAGGTTCCCGACAAGTGCCAATCAAAAGTGAGTTCCTGTTCCTAAATCATTTGAATGACACCACTGGCTACGCCGTATAGTCACGCTGGCCAAATGACCATGGAAGTTTATCCTCAGGACAAACATCGGCTCTTTGGCTCTTCTTCCATCTCAGAAACAGAGATGAGCACTGCCCCCCACTGTCAGGCACGACTAGACCATTTGGTCAAGGGGAAACCTTTACCTTTACGATAGCATATCCCTAGCACTTAGATGTATCTGGTACCCCCTGAATGTCTTTGTTGGATTCCATTCCCTGGACAGAGCAACATCATCCCCGGTACTCCCCTCCCTGTCCTTTCTAAAGTTTGTATACTGGAATAAATGTATCTCACTGGTTCACTCCATTCATCCACATTTCTGGCATGCCTTCTATGCATGGCCAGCTCATCCATGATGGAAATGAGCCCATTCATATAAAAGCAGCAGATTGCCCCTCCACTCTGCCCATATGGATGTATTCAGCCTCCTTCTGCAAACTGGATTTGCCCCCAATCTAGTGCTCTTCTTCTCACATCTGTATCTCACACTCATCCAGCTGATGCCTGGTACATCAATTGGGTTACTCGAGATGATTTCTCAGGAAGCAAGTGCCTGCCCATCACTATGCAAAAGTTGTTCTAATGGGCTGGCAAAACATTCTGTCGTTCCAACACAGAGACAGCATCTTAGCTTTAATTTTTAATCAGGCTTTCATGTTGGTGAGATTTGTTCCTTGCACGGCCTCCTAATGGTGTGCATTTTACCAGCCAGAGCCTAATGAAAGGCCTGCTGGTGGTGTAATGCAGAGTGATTGTAATAGGTGGCAAAACAGTTTGAAAATGACAGAATGCTAATGAAGACAGAGGGAAAAGTGAAGGTAATGTTTACAAATAGTTGTTGTGAGACAAAATGAATCTTTAATGATCGATTTTGGATTAAAGCACTAAATGCCCAATTGTTATATAATGGTAGAATGTTCAGTTAGCCTGTGGACTAATAAAATGCCATTTTTGAAAAAGGATATCTTATTGATTTTATGATGAAAAGTGCTTAATACGTTGTGCAATTTATATAAAGCTAAAACCATGTTAAATTGGAAATCCATTAGATGCTGGCAAAATGAAGGCTGCTGCCCCTTACAGCTCAAGTCACCAGTTAGGGGACTGATACTGGAATAAAGAAATGCCCTCCTGGTACTTTTATAGTGCAAAGCAGGCAGAGAAGGCCATTAATACATTTACATACTTCCAAAACCATCTGAAGGGATCTTTGACTTTTGGGTGCCAGAAAGGTTGATGGCAAGTTGAGTACTCCTTTTATCCTGTGTTCTTTGGCCAATAGGCCAATCAGTCCTGTCTATGGCTGCCCTAGGTTTTGCAAACCAGCAGGCAGCCCAATCCTAACTACACCAGCACAGCCAGGCTGCATGGCCTACACTGTATCCAGGGCAGGTTAGGAAGTGGCTAAAGGTTTCCTCCAGGTAAGGGGAAATTTTTCCCCTTATCCTGAGTAATGCCCCAGCCACCCCATAGGGCTTCTCAGATCAGCACCAGCTATTTAGCTGGCACAAATCTGGGAAGCTGCCTGGCCAGGGAAGGGGATTGGGATGCGGCAAATCCCATTCCCAATCCCACTCCCCCTGGGCCTTACCTCTGCCCAGAAACACCCTCTCCCCACACACTCCCCTTGCCCCTGCACCACCTGACACAGCCTTACCTGTACTGGCCAGTGCTGCTCCTTGATGCAGTGCCTGCAGGCTGGTGCAGGCCTTTGGGACAGTCCCGCCAGCTCCCGAGTAGTGGCAAACGTGCCTAGATGTAGTTTAGGATGCCCACTTGTCTCATGCTGCCTCAAAAGTCCTGGGTGAGTGGTCTCTACATGAATTATCTGTGAGCCTTAGACCCTCAATTAAGTTGCTGAGACTCTTTGGAAGAATCTCAGAAATCAGTATAGACATGTCGAAAATAATGCAGATGTTCTGCTTTCAAAGAAATCCTAACGTTGCTTAATGTGAAAATCTTATAGAAACCACCAATTCAGATTTACAAGATTTTGACTGGTCTAACATTTGTTGTTTTAAATGAACACTGATATTGAAATCAGAGCAGGAAGGTGGACGTTGCAATATAAAAGTCAAACAACACACTGTGTTAAAAATGTTGTTTTGCCCTACATGTGCGTATGTGTTTACCCTTTCTGTCCTTCACCTTCTGGAGGGCCACTTCCATTGGCCACTTCCATTGGCTTCCATTGGAGCTTCCTTTCTGGTGCAAATAGCAGGTTTGCAGGAGCCATTTTTGTTGGGACTGCAATGCAAGAGAAAAGGTTTCAAGACCCCCTCCTTGAGTGCCATAGTCTAATTCTGATATTTCAAAACTGTGCAGTCAGTTCTACGCTGTGCATTTAACATATTGTCTGACTTGCCATGTGGGGCAACACACATTTGTTGCTCTGAAAACATTTTCAAGAAACTGGAGAAGCATTCCAGAATGTGTGCTTGAACAGCTTCTGCACTGCAAATGTTCCACCTCTCTTCTTCCTGAACTTTTTGGAAAACTAAACTTAAAATGCATGCATGAATGACATCACAGAAGGCATAAGTTCATGTTGGAGCAATGCCAATGGATGTCCAAACATCTATGCTAAAAAAAAAATGCCAAAAAGGCACTGCTGAAAATGTTATTGGAAAATTGTATTAATTCAGAAAACATAATTACTACCAAGAAAGAAAAACTTTTTTTTCCCAGACACCTCCGTGATGGACATCATCTCCACGCCTGCTTTAGTGAAAAAAGAGGAGACTTCCTTGAACATGATCTGCCACAGCTCTGGTTCCCTTGACCTCAGCTCCTAATGAAATAATTCACAAGCATTCTGGTCTCCCTTATGTTTCTAGTTCTGTTCAGTCCAGGGAGCTGTTTGGTGTACACATGCCCCACTTTAAACTCCTGTTGTCAGAGACTTGAATGCTCTTGCAGTTCCCCCACCCACCCATGTCTCAAGGCACAATCCTATGTATGCCTACTCCCATAGTGTTCAATAGAGAAAGTGTGCATAGGTTTGCAGCCTTTCTTTAATTACCATCTTCTCAGAATAGTGATGGAGTCATGCATGCCAGCACAGCTGCTAGATCTCGTTGCTATCTCATTGCCACATCTATGTCAATTAGTCAGCCAACCATTCTTCCAAGGGTGGTCACAGGTGAGCACACTCCTTTTGAGACAGAGTAAAAATAAGCACAAGAGGAAGAAGCACAAAGTTGTTTGTACTTCTTCCTCACTTTATTCTAATAAGAAAAAATATCACTTAGTTTTGAGTGCATTCGTTATATTGACAAATTTAGAAATAATTTGTCTGGTAGATCAGTTTTACAATGTGTTAAGCATTGAAACCTGGGAGGAAAATGAGAATGCTAAATATTAACCGAAGGATGCATTTTACAATGCACGTGGGACTATAAGGAAGTATAGATGAAATAAGACTGATGAGCAAATGGAAAATGTCCAAAGATTGAATTGATGTATGCACAAGAATTGCATAATGATCTCGGCTAAAGTGTGTCTCCATCAATATTTTCAATTTGTGTACTTTATTTGTTGCAATAAAGAGAACATCTTTTTGCGTATTTGCTCTGAAAAACCTGTAAAGTCTTATTACTGACTTGATGCTAGGCCTTCCAATGATATACAGAATCTTACGAAAATTAAAGTTCTATGGAATATACAATAGCACAGGGCAGAGATGCAAGTGGGTCTAGATATTACTGAAAATGAATAGGACTATGTGGTGATCATAGGAAGCCATGGGTTATCCCACTGGCTCTGAGACATGAAGCATGCGCCTCAGGCATCAGATTGATGGAGGGTGCCCATCTCTGTCCGCTTGCTTGCCTCTACTATCCCCTTTCATTCCCTGGATTGGAAGAAGAAGAGGGGCAGAGAGGAAGAGGAAACATGGAGGGGAGTGCTGACCTAGAGAGGCAGGAGCAGAGGCTTGCATGTCATTTGGCATGCTGCCTCAGGCATCAGGAGGCCTTGGGCCAACCTTGCTGAGACACATGTATTGTGCTTCTACATGAGTGACAAAATTTGCATGTACTGGACGCGTTTAATGGGTTGTGGCACACCCATTTCACATAATTACATGAAGAATATCAGGTAGGTGAAAATCATAGAATCAAAGTGATTTGTTCTGCCCCTGACAATGACTGTGAAAGTAGGCACTGGGAGGGACGAAGAAGAAAAGCAAGCTGGGTTTAGGTTAAAAAAATATTGTTCTTCATGGAAAGGCTGCTTTCAGAGTTTATCTTCACTGAAAACCCTCAGAGGATGTCTCAGCCGCCTGCTTCAAGCATCACACTGAAACACCCAGGTGAGCTGTCTGGAGTTCTGATATCTCATTTTAAAGACCAAGACTGAAACTAGAGCAGTTAGTCCTGGAGCCCACCAGAGGACGGGTGACTCTGGATTTAATATTGTGTGGTACTCAGGACCTGGTTAGGGACGTAAATGTTACTGAGCCATTAGGGAACAGTGACCATGCTGCAATCTGTTTTGCCATGCATGTTGGGTGAAGTGTGCTGAGCAAATCTGTCACCAATGCCTTTGACTTCCAAAAGGCAGATTTCCCTTAGTTGAGGAAGCTAGTTAGAAAGAAATTGAAAGGGAAGGTAAAAACAGTCCAGTCTCTCCAGGCTGCATGGAGGCTGTTTAAAACAACCATAGTAGAGGCCCAGCGGGAATGTATACCACATAGAAAGAAGGGCTCGATTCGGTCTAGGAGGGTGCCTCCATGGCTAACGAGAAAAATTAGAGAAGCTGTAAAAGGAAGTCTTGCCCCAGTGAGGAAAATAAAAAAGAACACAAACTCTGGGAAAAGAAATGTAAGAAGGTGATCTGGGAGGCCAAGAAAGACTTTGAGGAACGCATGGCCAACAACATAAAAAGGAATAAAAAAAGCTTCTTCAAATACGTTAGAAGCAGGAAACCTGCCAGAGAGGCGGTCGGCCCGCTGGATGGGGAGGGAGGAAAAGGGGAAATAAAAGGGGACTCGGAGATTGCAGAGAAATTAAATGAGTTCTTTGCATCTGTCTTCACGGCAGAAGACATCGGACAGGTACCGCTGCCTGAACGGCCCCTCCTGACTAAGGAATTAAGTCAGATAGAGGTTAAAAGAGAAGAGGATTTAGATCTAATTGACAAAATAAAGGTCAATAAGTCACCGGTCCCAGATGGCATCCACCCAAGAGTTATTAAGGAACTGAAAAACGAAATTGCCGATCTTTTAACTATAGTATGCAAGCAACTTATTCTTTAAAACTGCCACAGTGCTAGAGGATTGGAGGATAGCAAATGTTATGTCAATCTTTTAAAAAGGAAGGAGAGGGGACTCAGGAAACTACAGGCCGGTCAGCCTAACGTAGGTTCTGGGTAAAATGGTAGAAAGCCTCATAAAGATAAAATCTTAAAGCATGTAGAAGAACAAGCGCTGCTGAAGGAAAATCAGCATGGCTTCTGTAAGGGTAAGTCTTGCTCACAAACATTTTAGAATTCTTTGAAAAGGTTAACCAGCATGTGGATGCTGGCAAACCCATGGATATTATATATCTGGATTTTCAGAAAGCGTTTGTCACGGTCCCTCACCAAAGGCTACTGGTTAAACTTCACAGTCAGAGAAAAAGAGGGAGGTCCTCTTGTGGGTTAAAAACTGGTTGGGGAGCAGGAAGCAAGAGTGGGTGTCAATGGACAATTTTCACAATAGTGAGAGGTGAAAAGCGGAGTGCCCCAAGGATCTGTCTTGGGAGCCATGCTTTTCAACTTGTTTATAAATGACCTGGAGATGGGCATAAGCAGCGAGGTGGCCACATTTGTGGATGACAAAAAACTTTTCTGGTTGGTGAAAACCAGAAGGGATTGTGAAGAGCTCCAGAGGGATCTCTCCAAACTGGGGGAATGGGCAGCCAAATGGCAGTTGTGTTTCAATGTAGACAAGTGTAAAGTGATGCACATTGGGGCAAAAAATCAAAACTTCAACTATAAGCTAATAGCTTCTGAGCTTTCGGTGACAGATCAGGAGAGAGATCTTGGAATGCTAGTAGACAACTCAATGAAAGTGTCGACCCAATGTGCGGCAGCAGTAAAGAAGGCCAATTCCATGCTTGGGATAATCAAAAAAGGGGTTGAGAATAAAACAGGCAATATTATTATGCCACTGTACAAATCGATGGTAAGGCCACATCTGGAGTTCTATGTATAGTTCTGGACGCCATACCTTAAAAAAGATATAGGGGGAACTAGAGAAGGTGCAGAAGAGAGCAACCAAAATGATTATGGGGCTGGGGCACTTCCCATATGAGGAAAGGCTACAGCATTTGGGGCTCTTCAGCCTAGAAAAAAAAGTGCCTGAGGGGGGACTTGATTGAAATATGCAAAATTATGCACAGGATGGATAATGTGGATTAGATAGAGGGAGGTTCTTTTCCCTCTCTCGCAATACCAGAACCAGGGGACATCCACTGAAATTGAGTGTTGGGAGAGTGAAAACAGATAAAAGGAAATACTTTTTTACCCAGCGGGTAATTAATCTGTGGTAACTCCTTGCCACAGGAGGTGGTGATGGTATCTGGCCTAAATGCTTTTAAAAGGGGATTGGACAGATTTCTGGAGAAAAAGTCCATCGCAGGCTACAGGCCATGATGGTTAGTGCAACCTCCTTACTTTGGAGTTAGGCTACCTCGGAGTGCCAGATGCAGGGGAGTGGCAACGAGATGCACATATCTAGTTGTCTTGTGTGTTCCCTGAGGTATCTGGTGGGCTGCTGCGAGATGCAGGAAGCTGGACTAGATGGGCCTTTGCCTGATCCAGTGGGGCTCTTCTTATGTTCTTAAAATGTGCAGCATTGTTGTGTTCCTTCCAAGCAATTTATTCTTGATTGCAGCCAAGTCTATAAAATGACTTAATAAAATATATAATATAAAAATCTCAATTTAACAAATTGACTGATAGAGTAATGCTGATGATTTTCACATTTAATTGGCTTAAAAATATTCCTTTTTTTAAGGAAAGAAAGTTAGTTGTCATTAAAGAAATAATGGGACAAAATCTTCAGTATAGTCTCTTGAATGTTTGGTTGAAAATAAAAAATGCTGTAAAGAAAAAAAAATGAAGGAATGGTGAGCACTATGCTAATTACAGCCAGAATTATATAAATACATAAAATGTGTTTTTTACCAGTAGAAAAATAATAGCTATAATGTGGAAAATCATTGGAATGAATCCAATATTTTGTGCAATTTGAATTTTTTTTACAATGACAGAAGAGGGTGTCTCTTCTAAGTTGAAGCTTGACTTGCTTCAGTGTCCTCTTTTGTGACCCCTTCCTCCATTTTAGCATTCCACATTGCAAATATGTTTTCAAAATATTTCCCAAGTTGAAGACTTTGATCCCTTCCAAATATTTCACAAATAATAACTGCAACTTCAGAGATAATGGCATAGACAGCGGAATCCATCTGTATGTTTCCAGGAAACCCCACTGTGGCCCATGTTATACAGTTGCCATACGATGTGAATAAATGATTTCCAGCAGTTCATATTGAGAGCTAGCAGTGTTTGTGATGCCCTATATTGCCGGATGGGACGAAGACGAAAGTTAGATTTGAAGATTTGCTGAACACATTCTAATTAGTGGTTGTTGAATTAAATTTTGGCATATACTTAGGCATCTGTGTCAGAAAATGTGATCATTAAATTCTTTTTCACAACTGTGTAGCTGCCCTATAATTTGACCAAAGATTGCTGGGGGAAAATATTGAAGGAATAAAAAGTAAAAAAACAAACGAACCCTGGGGCAAATTGTACCTTCAGGGAAAGCATTTAAATTTAGAAAACAATGTGGTTGAAAGGGTTAAATCCCCGTTCTCAACACTGATCCAATCCCCACTGTTTCTTTGTAGAGGGAAAATCAGGAGATCTGAAGAATTCTTCTGATTGATCTCATTTGCCTTGACCACTGTCAGATATGAAGGAGAAACATCAGAGGTTAGCAGGGAGATTGGTCATGGAATGAATTATAGAAGCAATTCCATAGTCTGTGAAGCAAATGAGTTTGTTACTTTTTGAATTGGGTTGGCTCCTGCTTCATTTCTGATCCCAAATCAAAGAGCTGGTTATTAGTGTTAACCAGGGGTGCCAACTTGCATTCAACATTGGGGGGGGGGGGGTGTAGCCACACTCCTTAACACAGCCACACCACTTGATGCACCCAACATCATGACATCACTCCTGGAGCCGGGAAGACGTGTGTGTCCCACCCCTACCCCTGCCACCGCTCGGGCAGTTTTGTTGATAAAAACAAATCAACAATTGTTGTCGGCATTGGTAAAAAACACCGGGCTCCAGTCTAGATAATAGTCGAGATAACGTGGAGCTTCTGTGCACGCCCTGTCCTTCAGGAGAAGCAGCATCTCCCAAAATGTAACCCAGTTTCCCCTAAAAAGCTCCCCGAACAAGGAGGTGCTACAATTTAGTGTCAAACAGCAATTTCCTAGACTCCATTCCAGAAGCAAAGTCAAATGCTTCCCAGCAACACTGCTTTTATGCGCAAATCACACAACCGAGAGGTGGTGGACTAGGGTGAAGAAAAGCACATCCTTAAAGGGAGGAGAAATCACTTGTTGCACACAGCCGGGGGCGCATTTGCACAACAATCCTCATGCTTGGCTTGTGACCTGAGAAGTTCTGCCACAGGCTAAAGTAAAGTAATCGTGCCCTCTAGTGGCTCCTTGGGCGTTGCTGGCGAAACAAAAGAGAAAGTTTCCCCACCACTTCCCCCTGCCCTGCCGCATGGTCGTGCTCTGCTCTGCTCTTTGGGGGGGGGGGGCGTGGGGGGCCAGATATTGGGGTGGCTCAGCCACCCTCCAAAAATATTGTGGTGGCAGACGGCTGACGTGCCACTACGATGTGCTACTGTTTTTAACGCAGTATTATTTAAACACTTTTACCTTGATATTTTAACAATATTACCATAAACAACTTGATCTGGGGTATTCAAATAATAACTTTTTCCAGTATATTTTTTGTGAGCCCACTGAGATGTGCGGAGAGAGCTCTGCTTCACATTACACCATTGTCAGAGTTTGGCATGTATGCTGAGCAGAGCCTTTCTTGCTATGGCACTTTGGATCTCAGATTCTCTTCCTTGGAAGGCATCACTCTCCCTCTCCCGCCCCCTCCAGTCTTTTCCTGCAAATGGTAAAGGCTCTGTTACTCCATCTGGTATTCTGAGAAGACAGAATTTCCCCCAATCTGTGTTTTTGACTGGCTGATCATTTAGTGTTTTTTTTTAACACTCTTAATATTTCTGTTGCTTATTGTACTGTTTTCAAATGTGATTTGTTTTATTTCCAAATACTGTACATTATTTGCATTTTTAAAGTTTTTGTTCATAACAGGCGAATCCAGAACTGCCTTGCCACCCATGTGAGTAGTGGTAGCCAAGTGGTAGCCATTGCATCCCTCAAGAGCCAGGCAGCTGCATAAGGATCTGCGGGAGAAGGGGACGTTCGTCCCCCTTCTCCGCAGTAAGAGTGCAGCGTGGGTGATGGGCCTGCTTGCCTCTGTGCCGGCTATTTAGTTGGCGAAGGCCTCCACGTTGAGCCGTGCAGCCCAGCATGGAGGTTGGGATCCAGCAGTGAAGGTTGCCGCTAGTCCCATTCCCCGCTCCACCCCTCCCCCGCCCAGGAACTCCCTCCTGTCCTGCCCAGAATTCCCGCAATGCTAACAAGGGGTAACCTCGCCAGCATTGCATTGCCACCTCCAGGTGGTGAGTGGCCAGTGGTGCCACAGCGTGGGCGGTAAGAGCTTACCACCCATGCTGCACATGCCTTACACTAGGTTTATGACACTAGCACGAGTGCTACACTAGTACCGCTCATGCTGGAGAGCTCTGGATTGAACCCACAGAGAGCAGGAAGACTTTCACGTAACACCAATCTGAACTTTTGAAAAAGCTAGAGCACTACAAAGATTAGAAACATCCCAGAAGAAGCAAACAAAAGCAAACAAATGACAGCCATTTTATCTTTTCTTCCTAATTACAGTCCTCTGCTCAATGGGGTTATACAGAAGAACCCAAAGTTTGCTACTCTTTGCTTTCCTTCGAATTCCTCAGATATTTTGAGCATTTACCTCACCATTCAATAACAGTTCTGCCTCCCCTGTCCCCCCCCCAACCAACAACTCCACAAAAACACCTTCAAAATAAAGGAAGTTTGTGGCAGTGAAACTGTTGTTTAGCACGGCACGGTCATTACAGAGGAAATGGATACTGAATGTGCAATAAGCAGTAAAGGGGAAAAAATGTGGTGACAAATCTTCCAGCTGTGCAGTTCTGCCACCTTCACATATTTATATTTTAGATTTATTTCTTTTAAAGGATCTTTTAAAAGCTGAAGTGAAATTAGCTCTCACCTTTGGAGGCAGCAACCCAGCTGTCATAGAAAAAGGGAATGAAAGCCTTTTTCATCAACGAGGCTTCCTTTCAGTTCGTGGCTGTAGTTCCTTGTTATCAAGTAAAAAGATTCTCCTTCACATTACACATCTGCAGTATGCTTTGCTCTAATCCCCCACTTATTCTCACATTCTCATCTACTTAAGGATTTAAAAATTGGATTGTGCCTGAAGATACGACCAGGACATCAAAGTGATGATGATTATAGAAGTGCGCACTCACCGGTGCAAGACTTAATAGAGAGCTCACATCATAGTTGGTAAAACAAAGTGTAAGATATGGTTTCTGACTTTAAGATTTTCTAATCTGAGAATCCATTTCCTTGAAATCGTAGCTCATGTAATCCTGGGTTTATTCTGATTTAATATTGTTCAAGAGCTGCTACTATCAGAAGTCTAACACCATCACTCACAGAGTACTGTGAAACCTCTGCGGCGTTGACAAACCAACAGATTATTATCATCTACCACACACACATCTTCTGCAGTGTTTAAGGAAGCCTACCAATGGTTCCCAGGTGGTCTCCCATTCAGGGATCTTTCAAGGACAGACCTGCTTACCTTCAGCAATAGAACTGCATTGAGTGCCCTAAGGGATGGTGCCCTGAGCCATGGGATCTTGTTTCAGAGCCATACTTGGCTCGCAGAGCACCAGGGGTGGGGTGACGTCATCACAACCCCCAGTGCAGCCACCCCACCCCCGTGTATTGCCTGGCCACACCTCCTGTGCTGGAATTGCTCCATTTAGGAGTGATCTGAGCGCAAGGGAGGGTGGGGGAGGCAAATGCTCGTGGGTTTTTCTGCGCTGCTGCGCTCTGCTGCAGCCAGTGTCCGTCACGCTGGCCTCCCCCCACGGCACCCTTCCTACGCCTCTGTCTCTTTTATATGGATTCCAGGCAGGTCTACAATTACCTACTCTGTATCCAAACCATTTTCTCATGCTTAGTGGCCTGGCCCTTACCCTGCAACATCTAACTGCAGGTTACCATGCTAATATTTCATACTGCATTCCTTGTTAACCTGAAGGCCCACAAATACAGCCAGCACTAGTAAATAAATGAGGCAAAGAAGGGAGGAATCATGGTCTGAAGATTCAGAGGCTGGTCTAGCCACAATCTGCTTTTTTCCAGATTCAGCAAGTAGCCAAGGAAAGCCACAGCATAGTATATGTGTTAGAAAAGGTACAGGCGTGCCCTGGTCTCTGCAGGGGATAGGATAGGGTCCCCCGTGGATACTTGAATCTGTGGATAAGAGGGAACCCTCTGTTAAATATAGCGTTCTCCCAGCCCCCACCCTGAGCAAGATTTTTTTAGTGACTCAAAGTAAGCATAAAATAAGGTAAGCTGGGCCCTGATCCGTGGATAATTGAAACCGTGGTTATCAATCAATCAATCAATCACTAGTATTTATATACCGCTTTTCAACACAAAGTTCCCAAAGCGGTTTATGGGATCCATGGATAGGTATCCCCACCTGTATTTCCTGTTTCTTCCCTGCAGGTGGAGCCAGTTGATTGTTGACTGAGTTTGTTATTTAGCATGGGGTTCAAGAAACTCCATCTTGCACAGATGCAGGAGCAAGAACTGGAAGGGGGATTGTATAGAAAGGGGATTGATTGATTGATTGATTGATTGATTGATTGATTGATTGATCCATCCCTCACTGCCACTGGAGCACAGGTAAGTGCCAAGCAGCATGAGGGCAGGTGGCAGTTGGGGGCATTTCTGGGTGGCAGAGAGGCCCGGGATGGTGCTGCAACTGGGGGAAGTGCCCATCACGGGCCTTCTTGAGTCTGCACCTGCAATTTAGAATGTGCAGACTCAAGAAGCCCCATAGAGCAGGCTGGGCTTTACTCAGGGTAAGGGGACGCATGTTTCCTCACTCTAGGGAGGCACAGCCTGCTCGCATCTAGCTTAGGACCATTGCTCCTATGCACAATTGGATTGGGTTCCTAGATTCCATACAAGTTATCCATCACCCTACACTACATTCTTCCTTCTTGTCCTAGAGAGGGGTCTCCAAACTTTTTGGCACAAGGGCTGCATCAAGTATCTGATATGGTGTTGAGGGCCAGAAAATAAACAAACAGTAAATACATGGGGAACCAATGTGCTGAGAAGGAGGAGAGGAGCAAAGGGCAAAATTGACTTGCACGAGAAGAGTGGGGAATGGATTTTGAAAAAGCATCAACCAACCTTTGGCACAAATCACAAACTTGTTTTCTGCTCAATAAAAGTTTAATGTAGACATTAAATTTAGTTTGTATATATATTCCATGTCTTCCAGCATCAGTATTTATCTCATTCAGCCACTAGAGGTGCTGCAATAGATGTGCATACATCCACTTCTAGTGGCTGACCGCAGTATATATCCATGCTGGGAAATTCCAAGTGCATCTTTCTAGGCCCAAAAGACTGGAGAACAGCGTGGACTGGATGTGGCCCACAGGCCAGGGTTTGGAGACCCCTGTCCTAGACTCATCTTGGCTTTAGTGGTTCATTTGAAATCCAGATTTACTTTTTATTTTACAATTACTTTGAGAGCACAATCCTATACCCCCATTGCACCAGCGCTATGCTCTTGTGCTGGCCGAACACTGTCACAAATGTGCCATCAAGCGCGTCTGCGCTGGCACTATGGCACTGGACTGGCACAAGCAGTAGTGCCGCCAGTTGGGCGCCGCCACGACCGTCAGCAGCACCGGCCTTGCACCAGTTGAGTGTTGGCAGTGCTCAGTCGGTGCAGGGTCTCCCTGAGGGCATGCCAGAGGCATGCCAGGGGCATAACTGGGCAGTGCAGCAGGCAGTGACAGGGGTGGTGACGCAGGATGGCAATAGTGCCAAATCCTGAATAGAAGCCTGTCCCCGGCCAGGGCGGCCCCAATTCGGGCAGCTCCTGTCCATGTTCCTCTATGCATTCAAAACAGCAGGTGCAGATCCAAGCAGGCCCATAGGGGCGACCGGGGCTTACGCGGTTGCAAAGGAAAAACCTCCCTTTGTCCTGCATGTTGCTGTTGCTGCCTCCCAATGGGCTTTAGGATACAGCCATGTTACATCGGCCTTACAATGTCGGCCTTACTTAGAATTGGGCTGTGAATTAAGTAGTTTCAATTTGCCTTTTGCACAATCTCTAAAAAGGGTCCACTTTGTCCTATCGCTCAGAAATTTGCCAGGATTTATCCTGTGTGTGTGTGTGTGTGTGTGTGTGTGTGTGTGTGTGTGTGTGAGAGAGAGAGAGAGAGAGAGAGAGAGAGAGAGAGAGAGAGAGAGA
>JAJKFI010021406.1:0-22545 GCA_029204185.1 Lerista edwardsae | reverse complement strand
GGGCACCCGTTCCCCCTCCTCCTGCTCCTTGCCGGCCGGGCCGGCGCTCGGTCGGGCGCCCACGTGGTCGCGTGGCCTGGTGGGCTCCCATTCCCCCTCCTGCTCCTTGCCGGTTCCTTGCATTTAACATTAAAGTTAAATGGCTCCCTGTCCCAAAAGGGCTCACAATCTAGTACAGTCTAACCTGCTATTTAACCAGGGAACAGTTGAGGCAAAATATGTCTATACACATCTCTAGAAAGCAAAGCAATAGAAGTTAAATCAACACTAACCACAAGCTGAAGTTATTACAAACATGATCACCTCCATGGCAACAATCATGACCTCACTTCCGGCTATGACCTAACTTCCTGCCACGACATCACTTCCGGCTTATGACATCACTTCCGGTGGGCGGACCCCGACAAGTGCCAATCAAAAGTGAGTACCTGTTCCTAAATCATTTGGATGACACCACTGGGATCAGCGGTTACCGGGCCACACCTGTACTTGAAGCCCACAACAATGTCACAACATGATTTCCTAAACCTGGTAAGTTGGATTCAAAGGAGCATCGTGAGCTGCCATGAAATGGCTCAAGCTAGAGACAAGAAAGGCTTACCAAAAACTCTTTACAAGTCCTGTTTCTACCTAAAATAAGAGCACGTGTAGAACATTCTGATGACCTCTCACTTCTTTCTTTAATTATACCACATATTTTAATATGTATTGTATGGAAGAGAGCAAGTACTTTGGGAGTCATCTTAATCACTCTTGATTATTCGTAATTGAAGTTTCATTTAAGTTCTCTAGTTTATATAATTAGATACCCCTGTAAGACAGTGATTCATCTTGTAGTTGTCTGACATTTCTAAACTTTTGTGAATTATGGTGTCATCTGGATCCCTAAATGAATTACAGCCTTGCAACCACTTTGGCTTTTTGTTTTCAAGAAGTGATCTTATAAAAGCTGAAGCCCTTAACTTATTGGCAACCTTTTGTGACATTTCAAATTTTGTAGTCTCTGGGCAGGATAAATGAGTGGTTCACAAGATGTTTAAAAGGGGCCCAAAGTCAAAGCTTATTATTGATTACCACATAAATGGTAAAATATAGTTGTGTCCTGCTCCATTGCTGTTCGGCATGCCTATCCCTGGATCATTCCCTGAAAGTTTATAATCATCTCTGTACTGAAAATGAAAAATAGAGTTGTCTTCTATGATTCTGTGTTTTGTTTTGTTGTTCATGTGTTGCCTTTCAATTCTTCAAAGCTGTTTTTCGCTATTCCATTAGCCAAGCTTGACTAAATATAATTTCTTTTGACAGCAGAGCTACAGGTAAAAGACTGGTAATGTGATTGTAATTCTAATCCATTCAAAAAGAAAAAAAATGCCTTATTACAGTCGGTAATTTTAAAAAATGATGGTTTGATGAAAACACCCTCCATTCCTATTGTATTGTGATCTTTGATAACCTTAATGTATATGCAAAGATAGCAATGGTATTGTAAACTATCTTTACAATATTGTAGCAATAATCACAAGCCTTAGCAAGCATGCTATATTGTAAAAAAAAAGTGCGCAGTATTTTAAGCTATGAAAACTAGAATTCTGATGCAATCTGTTTTTATTACAACAGGTTAATCAGGGAGGCCTGGCGTGCTGTGGTCCATGGGGTCGCGAAGAGTCGGACACGACTTAGCGACTGAACAACAACAAAATCACCTCCACTTTACATAGGAGCTCAGGCTTCTGCAACACATAGCGATTGCCCCCCCCCCCTTGTAGAAACACCACTAGTTTCATTGCATCAATCAACATATAAAGAATAGCATGTGAATTTACTGGCTTCTCTTAAAGTGTAGCTGTATCAATTTATAGTAGCTAAGAGCTGGTTTGCATTGAAATGTTCAAGACTTGATAACTGCAACATGTATAGATGAGACACTTTAAGGTTAAGCAGTGGACAGAACTGCAGATGCTAGGATAGAACACCTCCTTGATGGACTGCAGTATGCGCTGCAGTGCTGAAATGTGTAAAATGTCCAGGCAAATTCCGATAGTCCCAACATGTCACATGCAAACTAAACAGGCTCTTCAACACACCACACTCAAACCATGCAAAGTGTGCTGCAGTGTGTCAGGTGCACAAACTCCTATACCACATGAAAACAAATTTATTTTATTTACTATCACAGTATTCCTAACCCTAACCCAAGGCAGTTTACCTAGGCAGGCTGAACAGAAATCCATTGTAAAAATGAGATTTTTATCAACATTATTCCATGAGAAATGTTATATAGAAACCTTTGTTTCTCCACATTGCAGACATCATCCTGACAGCTGACTCTTGCACTTTCTAAGGGAGTAGGAGAGGCTCTTGCAGTTCTGGCTATAGTTTTAAAGTGAAAACCTGTGGCTAAATTGTGCTTGTCTGTTGCCAGAACTAAGGGCTACAGGCAAGGAGTGAAATCACTTCACTCCCTGCATTGGGAGAACTAGTCTTTCCCACCTCATGTGCATTGTGCATCATGCATCTTGCACTTAAAATAAAAAGACTTGTCATGCAACAACTCAGAAATAAGGCCCCATTGATTTTAATGAGTTTACTCCCAGTTAAGTGTGCAGACATTTCAGATGGGCACTATCAAGATAATATTTGCTTCCCCTCCCTGCAACACCTGTGTTCATCATTGCACATGAACAGAGCTTATGTGGTTTACAAGCTGTCAAGAATTTTGTTCCAGTCATGTAATACTCATGGTATAGGTATTCAACTAGGGTTCCTCCTGCCTTCCTTGCCCCCATTCGTAAGGTTTTGATCACTTTGTGCGCTCTGCTGGTAAGAAGAAAAATATAAAATAGGCCAGTCTTAAACTGCCCAAGTGCAGCAGCCTGACCAAAACCTGAAATTTAAAAAATGGAATAATTGCTGACCGCTAACATATGTACACACATTGCAAATCAGGGGAAAAATTCAAATAGAGATAATTTAGACAACTCTCAATATAACGATCATAAAATAAAATATCAAAGAAAAATTACTGGTATCCTCTCTGGTTACAATTGTCTAAAAGATGTGACACAAAAGATGTGTCTACTATCTTATCTCATATTCTGATGTTTATATGCTGTGAAAGAGACGCTTAATTTTTACAAAGGCTTTCTCCAAAAGATGACAAAACTTGTGATTATATGGTGTGATGATCACTTTTATCTGTACAGACCATTAATAAATGTAAGGAAGCTGTACAACAATGAATATGCCCACCAGATATCAGGAACCATTGCCAACCAACATCACTCGGGCTGCAATCCTATACTCACCCACTTGCCTGGGAGGAAATCCCGTTGAACTTAACTCACTTCCACATAGGCATGCATAGGATTGTGCTGTTAGTTACATAATTGTTGCAATCTGTTGCAAGATTCACAGCCTAGGTTTGCTGTCAGGTTTACAACAGCAGAAGGGTCTTTGTCATAAATTGACCACCAATGGCATGTGCAGTGCTTGGTTTGTGGCCCCTTCTCAAGAGGTGGCAGCCTGCAATTTTGCCACTGGACGGCATGGGTGAGGAGGAGGAAAGATGACTGGGATTGGTACTGGGCAGGGAGAAGGGAGGAACTGGATGCAGGGAGGAGATGGAAGGGGATAGATCCAGCAGCAATGGCACACGCCAGATCTTATCCCCTCCATCATAAACATCCCCATCTCTTTTCTGTCCTTGGACACATGCCACTAAAAGATGTGACGTATATCTGAGGAGACCCATAGATGGCCCCAGAGTTTATGTGGCAGGAAGTATGATTTTTTTTTACTTACCTCCTGTTTGTCCTAAGTTTTGCCTCTCCACTGCTGGATGCAGCATTCACCTTTTTGGTGCAGCTGCGTCAGTGATGCAGGTAGGATTAGGGCTTCAATCACTAGGTGAAAAGAAGCTCAGGGATCAGGCGCTTTATGGACTAAATATCTACTAACCCACTCCCTCTTGAGGCCGCAATCCTAAGCAGCACTGGATTGGCAAGGCTCCTGTCTGGGAGCAGGGCGAAGACAGCGGCAGCCCCTGCTGCCATATACTGAACTCTTCCTGAGCACTACACAGGCCTCCTTGACTCTGTGCCTATTCAAACACAGGTGCCAAACTGAGGAGACCCAATGCCACTGGCTGTAATCGCCCAGGGATAAGGAAGCAAACGTCAGCACAAGTCTCGAAAGTCAAATTAGGACTCTCCATCCGCTCAGTATGGAGACTTTAGCAAGTCTCCACCTGGAATAGTGTGCCAGTTCTGGGTACCACAGTTTAAGAGGGATTGTGACAAACTACATCGTGTCCAGAGGAGGGCAACGAAGATGGCGAGGGGCTATAGGCCATGTCCTATGAGGACAGGGCATACTTAGATTGGAAAAGAGATGGTTAAGAGGGAACATTATAATTATCCATAAACATCTGAGTGGGTGTTGTGTGGAAGATGGAACAGATTTGTTTTTGGTTGCTTCCTAGGGCATGAACAGGACAAATGGGTTTAAGTTACAACAGGGGAGATTTTGAGTAAAAGTTGGGAAGAACTTCCTGATGGTACAAACTGTTCAGTGCTGGAACTGTCTGCCTTAGAAGGTAGTAGACTCTCCATTATAACAGCTTTATAACATTACAACATTATTACATTACACAACATTATAACAATAATTTTCTATGTACAATTGTTTCATTATAGGTAGAGGCGTTTGAAAACAGTGTTATTTACTTTACTTGGAAGTAAGCCCGTTGTGTTCAGTAAGTCTTAGGCTATAAGTCCTAACTTAGGGCTCAATTGCCACTGGCATTGCCCATTGCCACTGGCAGTATGTGTGTACTGCCGGCTTAAAGTACATGCAGCGAACATGCAGTTAACACCTTACATGCATCCACAACACCTTACCACTTTCGCTGGAGCAATGCTGAGTGAGTGCCTGGCCCCAACGTGAGTGGCAGATGGATGGTGCTACAGCCTATTTGGACAGATGAATGGTAAGCCTGTTTGGGGTGGGGAGGGAGGGAGGAAGAACGGGAGGGAGGGGAAGAGCGGGCTAGCAAGGGGGTGGGACCTGGCAGGGATCTTATCCCCTCACCTTGCCCAGGCAGCCAGACACAGGGCTGCTTGATTCACTGCTGGCAAAATAGCCGGTGAGGAGCAGAGGAGCTTTGCATGCCATTGCAAGGAGGAGCCATTGCGTGCAATGGGGCTTTCCCCGAGGGGGGGGGGGACAAATGTCTCCTCCTCCTGAGGAGCCTCCGGCAGCTGCCTGGCTGCCGTGGGATGCAGTTGTAGCCATTTTGGTACCCAGCCCTGCAGTTCAGGATTGGGCTGTCCATTACTGGAAATAAACACCTCTACTTATAGGGTTTTGTCTGCTATAAGCACTTGTTCATATCAATCAACTAATGGACAAGGGTACTTTCATTTCATACTCTGAATATTTTTCTACTCGCTAAAGCCTATTCATTCTTGGGACCGGAAGGAGAAACAAAGACATTAAAAACCTCATTCTTTCTTCTTCTATAAACATTAGCATTCCAAAGTTTCCTTCTGTTCCTTTTCGTTCTTTTATGCGATGATATCCACAATAATAATATTCAGATTTTTATGAGTGGCTCACATTATCTGCTCTTTAATTACTGTTTCCCTTTCACTTGTCAGCTACATTCCAGCAGTTGAATTCTATCTGCAGTCAGCACAAAATATGCATTCCAAACAGGAAAGTGATACCCTCAGTCCAGCAAGTCTGATGCTAATAATGAAGCAATGTTCCTCCCTCAAAATAAATTAATTTGCTTTCAGAAAACTTCATCACCGTGCTCTTTCAACACTTAAACTTATTCTATAGTAGCACCAAATGTTTGAAAGATATCAAAGTTGTGAATTAGCCAAAAGCTTTCTTATGGGAAACCAGAGAAGATTACTTTGGCAAAATCCATTGTTAAGATGGTCAGCTGAATGACAAAACCACAAAAGGTCATTTTCTTTTGTTCAGTCAATGAATCTGTGGCTTCAGTAAGCATAACCTGGGTATTAGTCCTGTTCAATCTCCTTTGAATTTATAGCTGTTCCATGATAATAGTTATTACAGCAAATATTTAATCCAATTTCCCTACAATTTATGACAAATATTTTTGTTATGCATTTGGCTTCTGTACCCACAGAGGAAAAGGAAATTCATAGAAGATTTTTATATCTAGACATTTCTTAGTGACAATTCTGGGCAAGATGCTACAAGTATGCTTCCCTAGTAAAGTGGTTATTCCATTATAGAAGGTAAGGGATTTGTGTTCTGAAAATAGCATGCCAACAATTGCAGAAGATAAAAAAAGCTGAGACTTTTCATCATGGTGGCACTTCACCACGACAAAGATAAGCATAAATAACAAGAATAGTGTCTCCTGTTGAACTTGGGTATAAAAGTCAAATCAAAGGAGACATATTGGTTAGCTGTTAATTATTTTGTCAGTAGCTTGTGCGTGATTGAGGGTAGCCAAAAAGAAAGGAGAGAGCTTCTAATGCTCAATGATATACTATATGCTCTTGAATCTTGTGCAAGGAAAAGTTTTTAAAACCAGATGCAACAGGAGAAAATCAAAGGTGAGAACATCAAGGTTCCAAAAGGAACAGGAGTTAATGCATCACATGGGGAGAAGATTCAAGAGGAAATTGAGGTGGCTGTGCAATAATCTGATAAAAAGCTAAACTATTGAAGTGGCAATCCTAGCCACACTTGTGTGGGAGTAAGCCACAGGGACTATAATGTACGTCTGAGTAGACGTGCATAGGATTGGGCTCTGAGTCTGACAGGATATCTTTAGGGATTAACAAGGCAATCCTGTGTTCAGTTGGGCTTTCTCCCCACAAAGCATGTATAGAATTGCAGCCACAAACTGTAGCACCTTCTTTTTGCTATATCAAAATGACAGCGCAATCCTAACCTGCGCTGGAACTGCAGTGTATCCAGTGTAGGTTGGGAGGCCACTGTAGCCTCCACAGAGTGTCTCCACCCTGAGATAGGCCCCAGCCCCCGCCCGCCCCCCCATGGGGCTGCTCAGACCTGCACCTTCTATTTAACAGACGCAAGTCCGAATGGCTGCAGCAGCCCAGGGTCAGGGGGTTTAATCTGGCATAACTGCCGGAACCAGGCTCCTCCCCCTCCTCTGGCTGCCCACCTATAGGAACACCCTCCCCTGCCCCATTCCACCCTCCCTCCTGCCTCATGCATAGAAGCCCATTCACTGGCCAAACGTGCTGCCTGCATTGGCCATGCACCATGTGCGCTGATGCAGACGTGCTTTATGGCATGTTCGCAACAGTGCAGGGCCAATGCCAGCTACTTGCATCACCCAAGGGCATTTTTGGATTGCGCCCTGAATTACAAACATTCTGACCTGTTTTCCCAACTCTTCATTCTAGATCTGAACTATGCACACTGTGTTCATCAAGGCACGGCAGTAGAGGATACAACGGTAGTTCTTGGTTAAGTAAATGGAGCTGTTTACAGCAGCAAAAACGACACAGAGGCAAATCCCCTCTCTACATCTGCACCATCACCCAGTTTGAGCTGCTGGTCCTGAATGGCTGCTACACAGAAGTTTTTTAAAAAGGCCTGAGCTGTCTGTCACATGGTAAATGTGACATGCAGGTCAGAGTTCTATTCTATTC
Source organism: Lerista edwardsae (assembly GCA_029204185.1). Lineage (NCBI taxonomy): Eukaryota > Metazoa > Chordata > Lepidosauria > Squamata > Scincidae > Lerista > Lerista edwardsae. Next base: position 14,881 of record JAJKFI010021406.1, on the reverse strand, counting down.
TAGTAGAACCAAGACATAAAATGGGCAGGAGGTATGGTTGGAGGTTTGAGCCGGTGCCCTGCCTGAAGAAACGAAGCAGGATCTGCCTGGGTTCTTGTCTTGGAAGGGAGACAGGAAAGCTACTGATGGACCTCATTCTGTACTGCGAGTGAGTGCACTGTGAAGGGTGTGAGAGAGTGTGGATTGTGTGGGATGCAGATGAGTCAGCTAAAGATGGATAACATCTTGAGAACTGACCAAGGCAACTACAACTCCTGTGAAAACGTGAACAGTGCAGAGCAGGACAATGGATGGAAACACCTGATGACACTGAGGGTTTTGTGAGTTCCTCTCACATAACAATTACTCATAAAAAAACCTATTTTAAAAAATGGGGATTATGAATCGCCTGCCTATGTTAACTGCCTTGAGTCCAATATAAAACAGGAAAAACATTCATCAAACAAATGAATGAAATTCTTTGAGAAGATGTTCGACGACAAAAGCAGTATTGAGGACAGAACATCCAGGAATTGTAAGATGGCACCATGGAGGGGTAAGAAGACAATTTGCTGCTGCTCCTCAATAGGCTTGGGCTGTACATTGTATTGTGAGCCCATTGAAAAGCCTAATATTCCTGGGAGTACTTCCTACTAAAATCAATATAATCTGCATGTGATTGCATTGTCAGTGTCCCTAGAAATGTTCTTTGCTTGTTATAGCCTGAACCTGAAATATCCAATCTATGTAAGAGAGTGGAAGTCCTTCTTTAACATGTTTCCTTTGGATGCATCCCTGATTTCACCTTCAATATTTTGATTAGGAGTATGATAGCATGGTGGTGCTGCGGGTTAAACCGCTGAGCTCAGCTTGTTGACCGGAAGGTTGGCAGTTTGAGACCACGTGACGGAGTGAGCTCCCGTTGCTTGTCCCAGCTCCTGCCAACCTAGCAGTTCAAAAGCATGTAAAAAATGCGAGTAGATAAATAGGTACCATTTTGGTGGGAAGATTACGGCGTTCCGTGCACTACGTCCAGTGATGTCATTCAGGGGGAACGGACCAGAACGGGCGTTCCGGATCCTAACGGGTTCCGTGGCTGGTTCCAGGTTCCCGACAAGTGCCAATCAAAAGTGAGTTCCTGTTCCTAAATCATTTGAATGACACCACTGGCTACGCCGTATAGTCACGCTGGCCAAATGACCATGGAAGTTTATCCTCAGGACAAACATCGGCTCTTTGGCTCTTCTTCCATCTCAGAAACAGAGATGAGCACTGCCCCCCACTGTCAGGCACGACTAGACCATTTGGTCAAGGGGAAACCTTTACCTTTACGATAGCATATCCCTAGCACTTAGATGTATCTGGTACCCCCTGAATGTCTTTGTTGGATTCCATTCCCTGGACAGAGCAACATCATCCCCGGTACTCCCCTCCCTGTCCTTTCTAAAGTTTGTATACTGGAATAAATGTATCTCACTGGTTCACTCCATTCATCCACATTTCTGGCATGCCTTCTATGCATGGCCAGCTCATCCATGATGGAAATGAGCCCATTCATATAAAAGCAGCAGATTGCCCCTCCACTCTGCCCATATGGATGTATTCAGCCTCCTTCTGCAAACTGGATTTGCCCCCAATCTAGTGCTCTTCTTCTCACATCTGTATCTCACACTCATCCAGCTGATGCCTGGTACATCAATTGGGTTACTCGAGATGATTTCTCAGGAAGCAAGTGCCTGCCCATCACTATGCAAAAGTTGTTCTAATGGGCTGGCAAAACATTCTGTCGTTCCAACACAGAGACAGCATCTTAGCTTTAATTTTTAATCAGGCTTTCATGTTGGTGAGATTTGTTCCTTGCACGGCCTCCTAATGGTGTGCATTTTACCAGCCAGAGCCTAATGAAAGGCCTGCTGGTGGTGTAATGCAGAGTGATTGTAATAGGTGGCAAAACAGTTTGAAAATGACAGAATGCTAATGAAGACAGAGGGAAAAGTGAAGGTAATGTTTACAAATAGTTGTTGTGAGACAAAATGAATCTTTAATGATCGATTTTGGATTAAAGCACTAAATGCCCAATTGTTATATAATGGTAGAATGTTCAGTTAGCCTGTGGACTAATAAAATGCCATTTTTGAAAAAGGATATCTTATTGATTTTATGATGAAAAGTGCTTAATACGTTGTGCAATTTATATAAAGCTAAAACCATGTTAAATTGGAAATCCATTAGATGCTGGCAAAATGAAGGCTGCTGCCCCTTACAGCTCAAGTCACCAGTTAGGGGACTGATACTGGAATAAAGAAATGCCCTCCTGGTACTTTTATAGTGCAAAGCAGGCAGAGAAGGCCATTAATACATTTACATACTTCCAAAACCATCTGAAGGGATCTTTGACTTTTGGGTGCCAGAAAGGTTGATGGCAAGTTGAGTACTCCTTTTATCCTGTGTTCTTTGGCCAATAGGCCAATCAGTCCTGTCTATGGCTGCCCTAGGTTTTGCAAACCAGCAGGCAGCCCAATCCTAACTACACCAGCACAGCCAGGCTGCATGGCCTACACTGTATCCAGGGCAGGTTAGGAAGTGGCTAAAGGTTTCCTCCAGGTAAGGGGAAATTTTTCCCCTTATCCTGAGTAATGCCCCAGCCACCCCATAGGGCTTCTCAGATCAGCACCAGCTATTTAGCTGGCACAAATCTGGGAAGCTGCCTGGCCAGGGAAGGGGATTGGGATGCGGCAAATCCCATTCCCAATCCCACTCCCCCTGGGCCTTACCTCTGCCCAGAAACACCCTCTCCCCACACACTCCCCTTGCCCCTGCACCACCTGACACAGCCTTACCTGTACTGGCCAGTGCTGCTCCTTGATGCAGTGCCTGCAGGCTGGTGCAGGCCTTTGGGACAGTCCCGCCAGCTCCCGAGTAGTGGCAAACGTGCCTAGATGTAGTTTAGGATGCCCACTTGTCTCATGCTGCCTCAAAAGTCCTGGGTGAGTGGTCTCTACATGAATTATCTGTGAGCCTTAGACCCTCAATTAAGTTGCTGAGACTCTTTGGAAGAATCTCAGAAATCAGTATAGACATGTCGAAAATAATGCAGATGTTCTGCTTTCAAAGAAATCCTAACGTTGCTTAATGTGAAAATCTTATAGAAACCACCAATTCAGATTTACAAGATTTTGACTGGTCTAACATTTGTTGTTTTAAATGAACACTGATATTGAAATCAGAGCAGGAAGGTGGACGTTGCAATATAAAAGTCAAACAACACACTGTGTTAAAAATGTTGTTTTGCCCTACATGTGCGTATGTGTTTACCCTTTCTGTCCTTCACCTTCTGGAGGGCCACTTCCATTGGCCACTTCCATTGGCTTCCATTGGAGCTTCCTTTCTGGTGCAAATAGCAGGTTTGCAGGAGCCATTTTTGTTGGGACTGCAATGCAAGAGAAAAGGTTTCAAGACCCCCTCCTTGAGTGCCATAGTCTAATTCTGATATTTCAAAACTGTGCAGTCAGTTCTACGCTGTGCATTTAACATATTGTCTGACTTGCCATGTGGGGCAACACACATTTGTTGCTCTGAAAACATTTTCAAGAAACTGGAGAAGCATTCCAGAATGTGTGCTTGAACAGCTTCTGCACTGCAAATGTTCCACCTCTCTTCTTCCTGAACTTTTTGGAAAACTAAACTTAAAATGCATGCATGAATGACATCACAGAAGGCATAAGTTCATGTTGGAGCAATGCCAATGGATGTCCAAACATCTATGCTAAAAAAAAAAATGCCAAAAAGGCACTGCTGAAAATGTTATTGGAAAATTGTATTAATTCAGAAAACATAATTACTACCAAGAAAGAAAAACTTTTTTTTCCCAGACACCTCCGTGATGGACATCATCTCCACTCCTGCTTTAGTGAAAAAAGAGGAGACTTCCTTGAACATGATCTGCCACAGCTCTGGTTCCCTTGACCTCAGCTCCTAATGAAATAATTCACAAGCATTCTGGTCTCCCTTATGTTTCTAGTTCTGTTCAGTCCAGGGAGCTGTTTGGTGTACACATGCCCCACTTTAAACTCCTGTTGTCAGAGACTTGAATGCTCTTGCAGTTCCCCCACCCACCCATGTCTCAAGGCACAATCCTATGTATGCCTACTCCCATAGTGTTCAATAGAGAAAGTGTGCATAGGTTTGCAGCCTTTCTTTAATTACCATCTTCTCAGAATAGTGATGGAGTCATGCATGCCAGCACAGCTGCTAGATCTCGTTGCTATCTCATTGCCACATCTATGTCAATTAGTCAGCCAACCATTCTTCCAAGGGTGGTCACAGGTGAGCACACTCCTTTTGAGACAGAGTAAAAATAAGCACAAGAGGAAGAAGCACAAAGTTGTTTGTACTTCTTCCTCACTTTATTCTAATAAGAAAAAATATCACTTAGTTTTGAGTGCATTCGTTATATTGACAAATTTAGAAATAATTTGTCTGGTAGATCAGTTTTACAATGTGTTAAGCATTGAAACCTGGGAGGAAAATGAGAATGCTAAATATTAACCGAAGGATGCATTTTACAATGCACGTGGGACTATAAGGAAGTATAGATGAAATAAGACTGATGAGCAAATGGAAAATGTCCAAAGATTGAATTGATGTATGCACAAGAATTGCATAATGATCTCGGCTAAAGTGTGTCTCCATCAATATTTTCAATTTGTGTACTTTATTTGTTGCAATAAAGAGAACATCTTTTTGCGTATTTGCTCTGAAAAACCTGTAAAGTCTTATTACTGACTTGATGCTAGGCCTTCCAATGATATACAGAATCTTACGAAAATTAAAGTTCTATGGAATATACAATAGCACAGGGCAGAGATGCAAGTGGGTCTAGATATTACTGAAAATGAATAGGACTATGTGGTGATCATAGGAAGCCATGGGTTATCCCACTGGCTCTGAGACATGAAGCATGCGCCTCAGGCATCAGATTGATGGAGGGTGCCCATCTCTGTCCGCTTGCTTGCCTCTACTATCCCCTTTCATTCCCTGGATTGGAAGAAGAAGAGGGGCAGAGAGGAAGAGGAAACATGGAGGGGAGTGCTGACCTAGAGAGGCAGGAGCAGAGGCTTGCATGTCATTTGGCATGCTGCCTCAGGCATCAGGAGGCCTTGGGCCAACCTTGCTGAGACACATGTATTGTGCTTCTACATGAGTGACAAAATTTGCATGTACTGGACGCGTTTAATGGGTTGTGGCACACCCATTTCACATAATTACATGAAGAATATCAGGTAGGTGAAAATCATAGAATCAAAGTGATTTGTTCTGCCCCTGACAATGACTGTGAAAGTAGGCACTGGGAGGGACGAAGAAGAAAAGCAAGCTGGGTTTAGGTTAAAAAAATATTGTTCTTCATGGAAAGGCTGCTTTCAGAGTTTATCTTCACTGAAAACCCTCAGAGGATGTCTCAGCCGCCTGCTTCAAGCATCACACTGAAACACCCAGGTGAGCTGTCTGGAGTTCTGATATCTCATTTTAAAGACCAAGACTGAAACTAGAGCAGTTAGTCCTGGAGCCCACCAGAGGACGGGTGACTCTGGATTTAATATTGTGTGGTACTCAGGACCTGGTTAGGGACGTAAATGTTACTGAGCCATTAGGGAACAGTGACCATGCTGCAATCTGTTTTGCCATGCATGTTGGGTGAAGTGTGCTGAGCAAATCTGTCACCAATGCCTTTGACTTCCAAAAGGCAGATTTCCCTTAGTTGAGGAAGCTAGTTAGAAAGAAATTGAAAGGGAAGGTAAAAACAGTCCAGTCTCTCCAGGCTGCATGGAGGCTGTTTAAAACAACCATAGTAGAGGCCCAGCGGGAATGTATACCACATAGAAAGAAGGGCTCGATTCGGTCTAGGAGGGTGCCTCCATGGCTAACGAGAAAAATTAGAGAAGCTGTAAAAGGAAGTCTTGCCCCAGTGAGGAAAATAAAAAAGAACACAAACTCTGGGAAAAGAAATGTAAGAAGGTGATCTGGGAGGCCAAGAAAGACTTTGAGGAACGCATGGCCAACAACATAAAAAGGAATAAAAAAAGCTTCTTCAAATACGTTAGAAGCAGGAAACCTGCCAGAGAGGCGGTCGGCCCGCTGGATGGGGAGGGAGGAAAAGGGGAAATAAAAGGGGACTCGGAGATTGCAGAGAAATTAAATGAGTTCTTTGCATCTGTCTTCACGGCAGAAGACATCGGACAGGTACCGCTGCCTGAACGGCCCCTCCTGACTAAGGAATTAAGTCAGATAGAGGTTAAAAGAGAAGAGGATTTAGATCTAATTGACAAAATAAAGGTCAATAAGTCACCGGTCCCAGATGGCATCCACCCAAGAGTTATTAAGGAACTGAAAAACGAAATTGCCGATCTTTTAACTATAGTATGCAAGCAACTTATTCTTTAAAACTGCCACAGTGCTAGAGGATTGGAGGATAGCAAATGTTATGTCAATCTTTTAAAAAGGAAGGAGAGGGGACTCAGGAAACTACAGGCCGGTCAGCCTAACGTAGGTTCTGGGTAAAATGGTAGAAAGCCTCATAAAGATAAAATCTTAAAGCATGTAGAAGAACAAGCGCTGCTGAAGGAAAATCAGCATGGCTTCTGTAAGGGTAAGTCTTGCTCACAAACATTTTAGAATTCTTTGAAAAGGTTAACCAGCATGTGGATGCTGGCAAACCCATGGATATTATATATCTGGATTTTCAGAAAGCGTTTGTCACGGTCCCTCACCAAAGGCTACTGGTTAAACTTCACAGTCAGAGAAAAAGAGGGAGGTCCTCTTGTGGGTTAAAAACTGGTTGGGGAGCAGGAAGCAAGAGTGGGTGTCAATGGACAATTTTCACAATAGTGAGAGGTGAAAAGCGGAGTGCCCCAAGGATCTGTCTTGGGAGCCATGCTTTTCAACTTGTTTATAAATGACCTGGAGATGGGCATAAGCAGCGAGGTGGCCACATTTGTGGATGACAAAAAACTTTTCTGGTTGGTGAAAACCAGAAGGGATTGTGAAGAGCTCCAGAGGGATCTCTCCAAACTGGGGGAATGGGCAGCCAAATGGCAGTTGTGTTTCAATGTAGACAAGTGTAAAGTGATGCACATTGGGGCAAAAAATCAAAACTTCAACTATAAGCTAATAGCTTCTGAGCTTTCGGTGACAGATCAGGAGAGAGATCTTGGAATGCTAGTAGACAACTCAATGAAAGTGTCGACCCAATGTGCGGCAGCAGTAAAGAAGGCCAATTCCATGCTTGGGATAATCAAAAAAGGGGTTGAGAATAAAACAGGCAATATTATTATGCCACTGTACAAATCGATGGTAAGGCCACATCTGGAGTTCTATGTATAGTTCTGGACGCCATACCTTAAAAAAGATATAGGGGGAACTAGAGAAGGTGCAGAAGAGAGCAACCAAAATGATTATGGGGCTGGGGCACTTCCCATATGAGGAAAGGCTACAGCATTTGGGGCTCTTCAGCCTAGAAAAAAAAGTGCCTGAGGGGGGACTTGATTGAAATATGCAAAATTATGCACAGGATGGATAATGTGGATTAGATAGAGGGAGGTTCTTTTCCCTCTCTCGCAATACCAGAACCAGGGGACATCCACTGAAATTGAGTGTTGGGAGAGTGAAAACAGATAAAAGGAAATACTTTTTTACCCAGCGGGTAATTAATCTGTGGTAACTCCTTGCCACAGGAGGTGGTGATGGTATCTGGCCTAAATGCTTTTAAAAGGGGATTGGACAGATTTCTGGAGAAAAAGTCCATCGCAGGCTACAGGCCATGATGGTTAGTGCAACCTCCTTACTTTGGAGTTAGGCTACCTCGGAGTGCCAGATGCAGGGGAGTGGCAACGAGATGCACATATCTAGTTGTCTTGTGTGTTCCCTGAGGTATCTGGTGGGCTGCTGCGAGATGCAGGAAGCTGGACTAGATGGGCCTTTGCCTGATCCAGTGGGGCTCTTCTTATGTTCTTAAAATGTGCAGCATTGTTGTGTTCCTTCCAAGCAATTTATTCTTGATTGCAGCCAAGTCTATAAAATGACTTAATAAAATATATAATATAAAAATCTCAATTTAACAAATTGACTGATAGAGTAATGCTGATGATTTTCACATTTAATTGGCTTAAAAATATTCCTTTTTTTAAGGAAAGAAAGTTAGTTGTCATTAAAGAAATAATGGGACAAAATCTTCAGTATAGTCTCTTGAATGTTTGGTTGAAAATAAAAAATGCTGTAAAGAAAAAAAAATGAAGGAATGGTGAGCACTATGCTAATTACAGCCAGAATTATATAAATACATAAAATGTGTTTTTTACCAGTAGAAAAATAATAGCTATAATGTGGAAAATCATTGGAATGAATCCAATATTTTGTGCAATTTGAATTTTTTTTACAATGACAGAAGAGGGTGTCTCTTCTAAGTTGAAGCTTGACTTGCTTCAGTGTCCTCTTTTGTGACCCCTTCCTCCATTTTAGCATTCCACATTGCAAATATGTTTTCAAAATATTTCCCAAGTTGAAGACTTTGATCCCTTCCAAATATTTCACAAATAATAACTGCAACTTCAGAGATAATGGCATAGACAGCGGAATCCATCTGTATGTTTCCAGGAAACCCCACTGTGGCCCATGTTATACAGTTGCCATACGATGTGAATAAATGATTTCCAGCAGTTCATATTGAGAGCTAGCAGTGTTTGTGATGCCCTATATTGCCGGATGGGACGAAGACGAAAGTTAGATTTGAAGATTTGCTGAACACATTCTAATTAGTGGTTGTTGAATTAAATTTTGGCATATACTTAGGCATCTGTGTCAGAAAATGTGATCATTAAATTCTTTTTCACAACTGTGTAGCTGCCCTATAATTTGACCAAAGATTGCTGGGGGAAAATATTGAAGGAATAAAAAGTAAAAAAACAAACGAACCCTGGGGCAAATTGTACCTTCAGGGAAAGCATTTAAATTTAGAAAACAATGTGGTTGAAAGGGTTAAATCCCCGTTCTCAACACTGATCCAATCCCCACTGTTTCTTTGTAGAGGGAAAATCAGGAGATCTGAAGAATTCTTCTGATTGATCTCATTTGCCTTGACCACTGTCAGATATGAAGGAGAAACATCAGAGGTTAGCAGGGAGATTGGTCATGGAATGAATTATAGAAGCAATTCCATAGTCTGTGAAGCAAATGAGTTTGTTACTTTTTGAATTGGGTTGGCTCCTGCTTCATTTCTGATCCCAAATCAAAGAGCTGGTTATTAGTGTTAACCAGGGGTGCCAACTTGCATTCAACATTGGGGGGGGGGGGGTGTAGCCACACTCCTTAACACAGCCACACCACTTGATGCACCCAACATCATGACATCACTCCTGGAGCCGGGAAGACGTGTGTGTCCCACCCCTACCCCTGCCACCGCTCGGGCAGTTTTGTTGATAAAAACAAATCAACAATTGTTGTCGGCATTGGTAAAAAACACCGGGCTCCAGTCTAGATAATAGTCGAGATAACGTGGAGCTTCTGTGCACGCCCTGTCCTTCAGGAGAAGCAGCATCTCCCAAAATGTAACCCAGTTTCCCCTAAAAAGCTCCCCGAACAAGGAGGTGCTACAATTTAGTGTCAAACAGCAATTTCCTAGACTCCATTCCAGAAGCAAAGTCAAATGCTTCCCAGCAACACTGCTTTTATGCGCAAATCACACAACCGAGAGGTGGTGGACTAGGGTGAAGAAAAGCACATCCTTAAAGGGAGGAGAAATCACTTGTTGCACACAGCCGGGGGCGCATTTGCACAACAATCCTCATGCTTGGCTTGTGACCTGAGAAGTTCTGCCACAGGCTAAAGTAAAGTAATCGTGCCCTCTAGTGGCTCCTTGGGCGTTGCTGGCGAAACAAAAGAGAAAGTTTCCCCACCACTTCCCCCTGCCCTGCCGCATGGTCGTGCTCTGCTCTGCTCTTTGGGGGGGGGGGGCGTGGGGGGCCAGATATTGGGGTGGCTCAGCCACCCTCCAAAAATATTGTGGTGGCAGACGGCTGACGTGCCACTACGATGTGCTACTGTTTTTAACGCAGTATTATTTAAACACTTTTACCTTGATATTTTAACAATATTACCATAAACAACTTGATCTGGGGTATTCAAATAATAACTTTTTCCAGTATATTTTTTGTGAGCCCACTGAGATGTGCGGAGAGAGCTCTGCTTCACATTACACCATTGTCAGAGTTTGGCATGTATGCTGAGCAGAGCCTTTCTTGCTATGGCACTTTGGATCTCAGATTCTCTTCCTTGGAAGGCATCACTCTCCCTCTCCCGCCCCCTCCAGTCTTTTCCTGCAAATGGTAAAGGCTCTGTTACTCCATCTGGTATTCTGAGAAGACAGAATTTCCCCCAATCTGTGTTTTTGACTGGCTGATCATTTAGTGTTTTTTTTAACACTCTTAATATTTCTGTTGCTTATTGTACTGTTTTCAAATGTGATTTGTTTTATTTCCAAATACTGTACATTATTTGCATTTTTAAAGTTTTTGTTCATAACAGGCGAATCCAGAACTGCCTTGCCACCCATGTGAGTAGTGGTAGCCAAGTGGTAGCCATTGCATCCCTCAAGAGCCAGGCAGCTGCATAAGGATCTGCGGGAGAAGGGGACGTTCGTCCCCCTTCTCCGCAGTAAGAGTGCAGCGTGGGTGATGGGCCTGCTTGCCTCTGTGCCGGCTATTTAGTTGGCGAAGGCCTCCACGTTGAGCCGTGCAGCCCAGCATGGAGGTTGGGATCCAGCAGTGAAGGTTGCCGCTAGTCCCATTCCCCGCTCCACCCCACCCCCCCCCAGGAACTCCCACCAGTCCTGCCCAGAATTCCCGCAATGCTAACAAGGGGTAACCTCGCCAGCATTGCATTGCCACCTCCAGGTGGTGAGTGGCCAGTGGTGCCACAGCGTGGGCGGTAAGAGCTTACCACCCATGCTGCACATGCCTTACACTAGGTTTATGACACTAGCACGAGTGCTACACTAGTACCGCTCATGCTGGAGAGCTCTGGATTGAACCCACAGAGAGCAGGAAGACTTTCACGTAACACCAATCTGAACTTTTGAAAAAGCTAGAGCACTACAAAGATTAGAAACATCCCAGAAGAAGCAAACAAAAGCAAACAAATGACAGCCATTTTATCTTTTCTTCCTAATTACAGTCCTCTGCTCAATGGGGTTATACAGAAGAACCCAAAGTTTGCTACTCTTTGCTTTCCTTCGAATTCCTCAGATATTTTGAGCATTTACCTCACCATTCAATAACAGTTCTGCCTCCCCTGTCCCCCCCCAACCAACAACTCCACAAAAACACCTTCAAAATAAAGGAAGTTTGTGGCAGTGAAACTGTTGTTTAGCACGGCACGGTCATTACAGAGGAAATGGATACTGAATGTGCAATAAGCAGTAAAGGGGAAAAAATGTGGTGACAAATCTTCCAGCTGTGCAGTTCTGCCACCTTCACATATTTATATTTTAGATTTATTTCTTTTAAAGGATCTTTTAAAAGCTGAAGTGAAATTAGCTCTCACCTTTGGAGGCAGCAACCCAGCTGTCATAGAAAAAGGGAATGAAAGCCTTTTTCATCAACGAGGCTTCCTTTCAGTTCGTGGCTGTAGTTCCTTGTTATCAAGTAAAAAGATTCTCCTTCACATTACACATCTGCAGTATGCTTTGCTCTAATCCCCCACTTATTCTCACATTCTCATCTACTTAAGGATTTAAAAATTGGATTGTGCCTGAAGATACGACCAGGACATCAAAGTGATGATGATTATAGAAGTGCGCACTCACCGGTGCAAGACTTAATAGAGAGCTCACATCATAGTTGGTAAAACAAAGTGTAAGATATGGTTTCTGACTTTAAGATTTTCTAATCTGAGAATCCATTTCCTTGAAATCGTAGCTCATGTAATCCTGGGTTTATTCTGATTTAATATTGTTCAAGAGCTGCTACTATCAGAAGTCTAACACCATCACTCACAGAGTACTGTGAAACCTCTGCGGCGTTGACAAACCAACAGATTATTATCATCTACCACACACACATCTTCTGCAGTGTTTAAGGAAGCCTACCAATGGTTCCCAGGTGGTCTCCCATTCAGGGATCTTTCAAGGACAGACCTGCTTACCTTCAGCAATAGAACTGCATTGAGTGCCCTAAGGGATGGTGCCCTGAGCCATGGGATCTTGTTTCAGAGCCATACTTGGCTCGCAGAGCACCAGGGGTGGGGTGACGTCATCACAACCCCCAGTGCAGCCACCCCACCCCCGTGTATTGCCTGGCCACACCTCCTGTGCTGGAATTGCTCCATTTAGGAGTGATCTGAGCGCAAGGGAGGGTGGGGGAGGCAAATGCTCGTGGGTTTTTCTGCGCTGCTGCGCTCTGCTGCAGCCAGTGTCCGTCACGCTGGCCTCCCCCCACGGCACCCTTCCTACGCCTCTGTCTCTTTTATATGGATTCCAGGCAGGTCTACAATTACCTACTCTGTATCCAAACCATTTTCTCATGCTTAGTGGCCTGGCCCTTACCCTGCAACATCTAACTGCAGGTTACCATGCTAATATTTCATACTGCATTCCTTGTTAACCTGAAGGCCCACAAATACAGCCAGCACTAGTAAATAAATGAGGCAAAGAAGGGAGGAATCATGGTCTGAAGATTCAGAGGCTGGTCTAGCCACAATCTGCTTTTTTCCAGATTCAGCAAGTAGCCAAGGAAAGCCACAGCATAGTATATGTGTTAGAAAAGGTACAGGCGTGCCCTGGTCTCTGCAGGGGATAGGATAGGGTCCCCCGTGGATACTTGAATCTGTGGATAAGAGGGAACCCTCTGTTAAATATAGCGTTCTCCCAGCCCCCACCCTGAGCAAGATTTTTTTAGTGACTCAAAGTAAGCATAAAATAAGGTAAGCTGGGCCCTGATCCGTGGATAATTGAAACCGTGGTTATCAATCAATCAATCAATCACTAGTATTTATATACCGCTTTTCAACACAAAGTTCCCAAAGCGGTTTATGGGATCCATGGATAGGTATCCCCACCTGTATTTCCTGTTTCTTCCCTGCAGGTGGAGCCAGTTGATTGTTGACTGAGTTTGTTATTTAGCATGGGGTTCAAGAAACTCCATCTTGCACAGATGCAGGAGCAAGAACTGGAAGGGGGATTGTATAGAAAGGGGATTGATTGATTGATTGATTGATTGATTGATTGATTGATTGATCCATCCCTCACTGCCACTGGAGCACAGGTAAGTGCCAAGCAGCATGAGGGCAGGTGGCAGTTGGGGGCATTTCTGGGTGGCAGAGAGGCCCGGGATGGTGCTGCAACTGGGGGGAAGTGCCCATCACGGGCCTTCTTGAGTCTGCACCTGCAATTTAGAATGTGCAGACTCAAGAAGCCCCATAGAGCAGGCTGGGCTTTACTCAGGGTAAGGGGACGCATGTTTCCTCACTCTAGGGAGGCACAGCCTGCTCGCATCTAGCTTAGGACCATTGCTCCTATGCACAATTGGATTGGGTTCCTAGATTCCATACAAGTTATCCATCACCCTACACTACATTCTTCCTTCTTGTCCTAGAGAGGGGTCTCCAAACTTTTTGGCACAAGGGCTGCATCAAGTATCTGATATGGTGTTGAGGGCCAGAAAATAAACAAACAGTAAATACATGGGGAACCAATGTGCTGAGAAGGAGGAGAGGAGCAAAGGGCAAAATTGACTTGCACGAGAAGAGTGGGGAATGGATTTTGAAAAAGCATCAACCAACCTTTGGCACAAATCACAAACTTGTTTTCTGCTCAATAAAAGTTTAATGTAGACATTAAATTTAGTTTGTATATATATTCCATGTCTTCCAGCATCAGTATTTATCTCATTCAGCCACTAGAGGTGCTGCAATAGATGTGCATACATCCACTTCTAGTGGCTGACCGCAGTATATATCCATGCTGGGAAATTCCAAGTGCATCTTTCTAGGCCCAAAAGACTGGAGAACAGCGTGGACTGGATGTGGCCCACAGGCCAGGGTTTGGAGACCCCTGTCCTAGACTCATCTTGGCTTTAGTGGTTCATTTGAAATCCAGATTTACTTTTTATTTTACAATTACTTTGAGAGCACAATCCTATACCCCCATTGCACCAGCGCTATGCTCTTGTGCTGGCCGAACACTGTCACAAATGTGCCATCAAGCGCGTCTGCGCTGGCACTATGGCACTGGACTGGCACAAGCAGTAGTGCCGCCAGTTGGGCGCCGCCACGACCGTCAGCAGCACCGGCCTTGCACCAGTTGAGTGTTGGCAGTGCTCAGTCGGTGCAGGGTCTCCCTGAGGGCATGCCAGAGGCATGCCAGGGGCATAACTGGGCAGTGCAGCAGGCAGTGACAGGGGTGGTGACGCAGGATGGCAATAGTGCCAAATCCTGAATAGAAGCCTGTCCCCGGCCAGGGCGGCCCCAATTCGGGCAGCTCCTGTCCATGTTCCTCTATGCATTCAAAACAGCAGGTGCAGATCCAAGCAGGCCCATAGGGGCGACCGGGGCTTACGCGGTTGCAAAGGAAAAACCTCCCTTTGTCCTGCATGTTGCTGTTGCTGCCTCCCAATGGGCTTTAGGATACAGCCATGTTACATCGGCCTTACAATGTCGGCCTTACTTAGAATTGGGCTGTGAATTAAGTAGTTTCAATTTGCCTTTTGCACAATCTCTAAAAAGGGTCCACTTTGTCCTATCGCTCAGAAATTTGCCAGGATTTATCCTGTGTGTGTGTGTGTGTGTGTGTGTGTGTGTGTGTGTGTGTGTGAGAGAGAGAGAGAGAGAGAGAGAGAGAGAGAGAGAGAGAGAGAGA
>JAJKFI010021400.1:0-19897 GCA_029204185.1 Lerista edwardsae | reverse complement strand
GTGTGTGTGTGTGTGTGTGTGTGTGTGTGTGTGTGTGTGTGTGTGTGTGAGTGTGTGTGTTTCCCATCACGTTGCCATTGCAAGGTCATTGCTCATTGGGGAAAATATTGCTAGTATGAAAAATCCACCCACACTTCACCCACAGTGAAATGCTTCCCTGACCAGAAAGTCCTTCCTGCACTCAAACCTTAAAAATAATTTGTTTGAGTGCATAAGAAACTACATTCTTCCCTAATTCCCAGGGCTGCTTGCATATTTGTGCACACGCAGGCTGATGTTCATTATTGGACCAAAAGCGATAGCATGAGTGATATCGTGGTGTACAAGGCTGGAAGATCAATCTTGATTTCAGTTTTTCTTTTCATTTGGGGGGGGGGCATTTTTACTCAATGAATTTATGAGAAAATAGATATTGTATACATAAAGAGCCTAATCTGAGCAAGACAATACACATCATTTTCAAAGAAAATAATCAGGGAGTTGCATGTGGTTCATAGAAGCTGGTTGTTTTTGTTTTGTCGTACATGGCTGTCTCATTCAGCAAAGGTCTAGAAAATATAGAATGGTAACCTGGGGTATTCCATTTAAAAAACTTTAATCACGTATAGTAAAAATGTCCTATAATCAAATGTTTCTGGAGAAAATTACGGTGCAGTCTTAACCAACTTTCCAGCACCAGCGTAAGGGCAACGCAGCTCCAAGGTAAGGGAACAAACATTCCCTTACCTTGAGGAGGCCTCCATGATTTCCTCTCCACTGCAGAATGCAGAACATGCGCCATTGACACAGCTGTGGAAAGTTGGTTAGGATTGTGCACTTAATCTGTGCCATTTTTGTGATCACTTCAATAAAACTGTCACTCATTCCTTGTATTGGAGGGGTGGGGGAGGGAGGAACAGGCTGGTCTGCATCCTAAGCCCAGTAGGAGGTAGCAGCAGTGCAGCACAGGACAAGGGAAGGTTTTCCCCTTGCACCCGCATAAGCCCCAACCACCCCTATGGGGTGGCTCCGATCTGTGCCTGCAAAAATATGTTTGGACCACTCTTGGAATCAAAGACGCCAGCACACAGACATGCACCATCCTCCCTGACTTCAAGAGTGGTCCAAATGTGCTTTACGGTGGCCCAGGTGCCAGGCAAACTTTGCTGGCCTAACTGTGCCGGCCTAATTCCAGTTAGGATTGCGCCCTCGGAGACAGCATTTAGGCAGTGGCTCTCCAGAGTTTCAGACAGGAGCTTTTCCCAGCTCTGGCTAGAGAGGGTCTGAAGAAAGCTGGGGCCTTTTGCAGGCAAAGTAGGTCCTCCTCTATCACCGATATGCACTTTCCCATGATTTTCACCAACATTTTCACCAAGGTATTTCATATTAGAAGGTATTTCATATTAGAAGTCTACAATAAGTTAAACAGGCTGCACTTGTCCTTATTTCTATGAACTGTCTCCATAGTTGCTCTGATTTCTATTTAAGGTACTGAGTGTAGTAACAGCACACAGAAGCCTTATTTCTAGGAAGGCTGAGAAGAAGCAGGCCTTGAGAAGTCTGAAGAGAAGCCCTTAATATGGCACTGAAAAGTTGCTGGGCAGCCTGCAGATATGCCTTCCTGATAATGTTCTTGTGGTTTCCTGAGGAGAACATTTCTCCAAGCATAATCACCCACAAAAAGACACTAAGCAGCACCCTGAGGTTAAATTGGCCCTACATCCACATATGAAATTGATGAGGATGTTTGGCAAGAAAACAGAAAGTTTGGTTTCCTGTCTTCTCAAAGCACTATCCTCCCGTAGTTAAGGAACTAATAATGCTCGACTCCAGCTCAACAGGAGCAGGGTGGGGTCAGTTTTCTCATGCAAGCTTGGGCAGTTCTTTGAAAGTTTGCACCAATTTTGCATCTAAAGCAGCAAATAGGGGTGATGCAGGTTTCAACTGATTGGGCTAGAATTTGTATGCAACTCTGAGCTGTCAGTTAATTACTAGCTTTGTAGCTGTTGCATGGACTTATCTAATCAGGGGCAACCTGAAACACATTTCATATATATCTTCACTGGCATCAGTGGCTATTAGCCATTGGATAAGATTAGCAATAGGATAGGATCTCCATATAAAGAGACAGTATACCCTCTGAATTTTGTGTTATTCTGCCAACATCTGGGTTCACGAACTAGGGGGGGGCTATTGTCATCCCGCCCCCCCCGGTTGCTTGTGGACTTCCCAGGGGCATGTAACTGACTATTGTTGGAAGCTGGGTGGCATTAAGCCAATGTGACCAATGTCGTCACATTGGGCCCCATACTTCCAGGGGCCCCACACCAGGGCAGAGAGCATACTGCCTGCTGCAGCAGCCAGGATCTCTGTGGACTGTAAGTCAGTGGAGCAAGTAGAGTGGCTTTACCTTGGGCTTTCCCACCTGCCCCTTTTGCAGGTAGGGACTCCTAATGTCACTTTTGTGGGAAAAGATCTGATGGCAGGTCATAGTCCAGCAGTGGCCAAAAATGGCTGAGATTAGCTGTAGAACCTCCTGGAAATAGCACTAACCAAGAGTGCAATCCTAACTCCAGGCCGGCACAGTTAGGCCAGCAAAGTTTGGCTGACACAAGGGCCAACGTAAAGTGCGTTTGGATCACTCTCAGAGTCAGGGAGGATGGCACATGTTTGTGTGCTGGTCTCTCTTGCTCCGACAGTGGTCCAAACATACTCTATGTTGTCCCTTGTGCTGGCCAAACTTTGCTGGCCTAACTTGTGCTGGCCTAACTCCTGGTTAGGATTCCAAGACAGGAATCCCTATTACAGTCATTCGTTTGGACTGGACCCCCACTGCTGATTCTACTACCAGTGATCATATTAGTGTGCGGGCGCTCTGTGTAATGCAGTCTCTCCCCCTCGCCTCCAGAGCCATTTGTGGCTCAGAGAGCTTCTAGGAATGCCACTGAGTAATCCGCACAGATTGTATGCTTTCCTGATACAAGGGCTATTGTCCTGATTTTATCTGCGCAGGCATCCCAGCGTTTCTATCACTAGTTTTAATTCTTGTCTTATGCTCCAACCTGTTTTCACCCATTGATGCTTCTGTCACGCCATGCTTTGAATGCTGCATTGTTTTATACAGCCTACCACCCTGGCTGCTACTTCTCCCACCTCCTTCGTTACTGTTTGTGGCCCAGGAATGAGTCTAGCAGGTAGTCACGTCAGCAAGTCAAATACGAGCATCAATGAACAAGCCGAGTAGGCAGAGCTGGAATAGATGGTACCAGCCCCTTTGCTACTTTCCCCTCCTATGGGCCCTATGTTGTCTAAGTCTCTGCTATTGGAACATGATAAGTCTAAATAGCTCTCGCTCCCCACTTATCTTTTCCTAATATTTGCACATTGCTAGTATGTGCACTTTGGCCTTGTTCTAAGACCTAAACCAGGCCTGAAATGATACCATTGAACTGGCCCTTCTGCAAAGGGGTGGGCTCCCTTGAATGATAACTCTGACAAATATTGTGCACCGGATTTATGGCAGTTTCAGAAGGGATAACTCTCCCTTCTTCCTTCCACTTGAAATGAGGGGCTTTGCAAGCATCATGCGCTGTGCTACATGTGCTTCAGCACCAAGGCCATTCTTCCTGGATTCTTCAAGTTGCTGTAGTAGTGTTGAGGTAGATTTGTTGCCCCAAACTAGTGATCCCTTGCCCCAGTGCATGCATGAAGCTTCCCCAGCAGGTGTAATGGTTCTCCCATTCACTTTAAAGGCAGGAAATATAACAGTTGGGGAAATTAAAAACAGCCAGTTATGAACTGTAAAACAAATCAATGTCAGGCTGTATTAGGAAGTTTCCCACCACTGAAATGACTTCCTCAAGGCATGTGTCAACCTGGTTTTTTACTTGTAAACACAACTTCGTCTTCAGTACATTTTTTTGCAGGCTAAATATGCCTAGTAGTGAACATTACTGAACAAGGAAGCCTTACGAAAAATGAAAACCAAGAGTACTGACAAACGGGGCGGGTGAGGGCAACGATAAGGGCAGGAGTGGATCAGGCCCAAGAGGGGGTTGGGAGCAATGTTGCTGGCATGTGTAGATGATGTAGGGCGCAATCCTAGCCTGGAGTTAGGCCTGCACAATTAGGCCAGCAAAGACAGGGAGGATGGTGCATGTCTGCGTGCTGGCATCATTGACTCCAAGAGTGGTCCAAACATACTTTACAGTGGTCCTTATGCCAGCCAAACTTTGCTGGCCTAACTGTGCAGGCCTAACTCCACATTAGGATTGCGCTAGAAAACAGGGCAAAAGGTGACATTTGGGGTGGCAGGACTGAGGGTAGTGGTCATAGTAGGGTTCAAAATAGAGACAGATGGCAGTTTTTGTGGATGTGTGACCGAGTACAAATTTGATTACATTACATTAGATCATTTGCATAGGAATGTATGAGACTTTCAAAAATTCTGCTCCAGGAAGATACTTAAGCTGGTATAATATAATACAATCTTTGATGTCAGGCAGACATAACATTTGAAGATGGCAGTTTTAATCGTATTTATGGCTAGAGCCAGACTCTGCTATAGCTTGTTTTTTTTTAACATCAAATTTTTAAAGCTCAAGTGAAAGAGAGAGAAAAATTCAAGGGCAATTCATTGCATTTACATGTAGTTTTAGATTTCAGAAATATCTGATGGTTACACCTGTCTTGCAAAACCAATTATGACGCTAGACAAAAATGTCATGGGAATGGAAGTTCAGCTGGATATATATATATTACAAAACCCTTTAGACTTACCGAAAGCGTTCTACTTTACATAATTCAGAACAGATTTTGAGATTTACAGGAAACATACTTCTAAAACACATCAGATTGCAATATTTTCCATGTCGACAATTTTGCATCTTCCCGAGGGAGTGTTCCCTTTGCCCTACCGCCTCCTCTTTCAAACTTCCTTCTCCCAGTGGCTCATGGGATTCCATTATAATTGGCGCTGGCCTGCCTTTTGCTTCAAACCACTTTCGCCTCTGGCAGTGAGGAAGCCTCATATGAAATGGTTTTGCAAAGCTGACAAAAATGGAATTTGATCTGCCACAGTGTGTGTCTGCATTTTACTAATGCATTCTGGTAAAGCTCGTAAGTGATTGCATCATTACAAACCTGCAGTCAATTCAAATGGATTTTCTCAGCTCTACTTTACACTTTGAGACTTCCTGAAAAAGCACAGGGCAAGTTCATGCACAGTACAGGCCAAAATTTCCCTAAAAGTCTTATTCATTTCATAATTTCAAAGTGGAATTAAAAACATTTGGTCAAGCAAAGCTAGCAGGCAGCTGCTTGCAATTAGATGAAGCATTACATCTAGTCCCTCAATCAGTTTCCCAGCCTGCAAAAACTACAGCATGAACAATAAAACACAATGATTTCTCATGTACAGTATTTTAACATAATGTTTCTAATGTTTTCTGTATGCCGCTCACCCTACAACTCCCAAAATTCTTTCTTGTCAATTCACAGGCTACCTTGACTAGACCTGTTCCACTCATGTGATAAAGAGTACGAACCAGTAATGTGAGGGTGTGGGTGTGGCAGAGGCAGAACTGCCCCACCAGTGTTCTTTAAAAAGTGACACCACTCCTCTGCGGCGGCTGTGATCCCGCAAACACTTACAACCCACTGGCTCCAGCTGCTCACAGCACGGGGGCTGTAAGTGTTTGCGTGATCAGAGCCATGGTGGCTCTTTTCAAAGAACTTGGGGCAGTTCTGCTGCAACACCTGCACTGTGTTGATGTAAGATCCAGCAATTGCTGGATAACTCCTAGAATAGGTACAAACAGATGAAAATTACTGGCCTACTAATTCAACTTTCTCATAAGTTCATGAACTTCTGCGGGATTTCTGGACAGTTGTGGTTCATGAAGCAAGTCCTTGTGGAATTCTGAGCAAGTGTGTTTGTTTATTACTATATTTATATATTACCTTCTCTCCTCCTCAGAATGCTCTTTGGATATTGCTGAAAGTGGTTTACATAGGCAGGCTTCCTAGATCCAATAAGGGTTTTTACAACGTTGTCCTGTTTATATAGAACCCTTCAAACTCCAGCCATTATCCGTCAATGTGATATTGATCCATACTATGGATCCTGAGGTCATTGCTCCATGAATCATTCTGAAAATGCAAAATGTCTTGTTAGTTTTGGTCTTATGCCAGTATAAGTAGTCTGTGAATGCCTGTTATGGCGTATCTAATGCCCCAATCCTATCTCCCACCAGTTTATGTGTTACAGCCACACTGTTGCTGTGCGCACAGTATGCTATGGTGAGGGGGCAAACAGATGACCTAAAAGAGGTAAATAAATAAATAAAAATTGCTCTGTAGGCCACCTGGCCACCAATGGGTCTCCTCAGACCTATGCCAGCTTTTTAGCTGGTGTAAGTCCAAAGACCCAGGAAAAGGAGGACAGGATCATGCATTGTGCTCATGGCGCCAAGATCCACACCCTTCCATCCACAAACCACCCCTGCCCATCCTGATCCTCACCCTGCTCCTCCCCTGATCTGCCCTTACCATTTTTGAATACCATTGTTGCACGCTTAGGGCCTCTTTGCATCAGTGGCTGTGCCACAGACATGGCATGCCTTCCATGACACAGTGTTGGAATTTATGGCAGCGGATCGCAAAATCTGCCACCATAAGCACACAATAGGATTGGGATATTACAGCCCCATCCTATCCAACTTTCCAGAGCCAATGCTTAGGCTGCATTGCGGCTGCATCACCAGTTGAAAGATGGTTAGGATGGGGCTATTAGAGTACTACGATACCAAAGTACAGCCTCCGCTGAGTGGATATTGAATCATGCCACTGATTCAAAAATGATGTATTTGGTAACTTCCAAACCCTACCATTCTTTCTAAGAAAAACCAATAACAAAGTGCCTTGAACTATAGACAGTGTACCAGCAATTTACTCTGCTCAACGTAACTTCTTCAAGGTGGCCTTGGTCCAGGGGCGGAGTGAGGGTATAGCCGGGGGTGCGGAACGCATGGGTGCCAGCAGTGGGGGGGGCGGGGCGCCAGCAGCGTGTCGAGGAATCAGCACGTCTTTTGGTCTGCCCACCCTCCCTGACGCCCGAAATGGAGCTCTTCTGGGCGCAGGGAGGTGTGGCGTGGCGGCGCAGAGGGGTGGGGCGACGTGCCGGGGCGTGGTTTCGTCGCCCTGCCATGGGCGCGATCCGCGGCCCTGTACGCCACTGCCTTGGTCATGGACATACCACGCTAAAATCTATCTATCTACCCATCTATCTAATTGCCCTAGATATTGCCTTGGCATCTCTGCCATTGAAACTACCACCATCACCACCCTCTTCACGGCACACCAACAACCACATATACTGCCATCAGGTCTATCTGTTGAGGAATAAGACCTGAGATATATTATTAATCATGGTTTGCTGCACCTGGATGGAAACAACTGTTGGTGCTGTGCAATATTTCAAGAGGTCAAATCACTTGTAATATGCAACATGTGCAATCGTCTGTTCATTAGTAATATGTTGTGCTAGTTACCCCATAGTCTTATTCTAGCCACACAAATCCTATCAGATGAATTGCCCAGAGAAGCTCTCCATCCCCACCCAGCTCTCCATGCTTTGTTACTTTAAGCATGTCATTAGACCAAAGCACTTCAGATATGTACTTGGATGTGAGTGGGGGAACAGATTTGCAAAACAAGAGCAGACTCATAACACATTGCAAGGGAGCACCACATGTAGCTAAAGCAGCAGACTTTTGGCACGGTGTGTAATTTACCAAAGTTGTCCTTGTTTTAGGATTGTATCTTGCTCTTCTTCTTTTTTTTTAATATTATGCTTTGGTTTAAACAAGTTCTTAACTTAGGAGCTTCCTTGAGATTTCAAATAATAAGAAATAAAGTACAAACAAAAATTGTTCAAATATGCATGGATGTGTGTTCACCAAGTTTACTCGGATAATCTGATGGATGTCGTCTTTGGATAGGTTGTGTACAGCCATAGAGCTTGTCATTGATGTGACATCACATACAACTTGAAGGCTGAAGTCAGCTCGGAGACTTGTTCAAAGAACTCTTTTTGATGCCAGGCATCAGGCCTTACCACAAAATGTGGTCTGTGGCAGCTTTCAGGAAAGTGGCAGCCTTTTCATCAGATACAACAAAAGCTTGGTTCCCAGATGAGGCCTGCACCCGCTGACATCAGCAACACTTTCACCTTCCACTTTTTTAGAAAGTGCTGATGGGCCAAGTTTCATTTCACATTAAAAAGCCACTTTCCTTTAAGGGTGGAGTACTCTAGATAGCAAAATTAAAGGGGATTTTAGTTTCAAGCATCTGTAGAAGCTGGAGTTGTTGCAGTTGGTACACTTAAGTTGTTCACTTCCCTAATTCAAACAAAACCACAAGATGATATCAGCAAAGCAGTAATGCGAGTAAAGCCTTTCTTCAAAACTCATACTCAGAAGTGTCAAAAATGACAAATGCAGTGCCATCCCCGAGGCTTCTTGACTTCTCTTACCTTTGCATTAACACATTTGGGTCTCATATACACAAACCAGAGTTACAGCAAACACGAAAGAGGAGGCGTGCGGCAGCAAATAGATTTATTGTGGCTTAATCGTTTAGGAATAAGGGTCCACTTCAGCAGATGCATGAAGGGTTAGTCTTAGTTCTCTCTCACACACATGCACGCAAACAAGTGCCGAGGAAAAACTGAGAACAGTGGGATCAAAAGACTGTGAAATGCAAGCAGTATCATCTGCAGCATAACTATGCAATGCTCAAAGGCGGTGCGGCCAGGGCAGTGTCAGCCCATTTGGCCACCAGCTTGACCATATCCATCAGAGAACCTATCTGGCAGGACAAACCTCTGGGCCTGCTGGTAGTAAGTCCTACTTACCTCTGTGTAGGCCTTCTGACACTTTTGGGACTGCTTGGATCTACTCCAGCTATGGACCTGGTATATGTCCAAGGAGAGCCGGGGAGGGGTTATTATGGGGATAAGAACTGGTATGTACAATGGCTGCCAAATCCAATCCCCCCCCATCCTCGCCTGATCCACCTCTGGTTCTTCCCCTGAAATGCCCCATTACTCCCCTTCCCTGCCCAGGTAGCACCATCACTGATAACTTTCCAGCACCAAAGGAATAACCAGCTGAGTCTGGCACGTGTGCAGTGCCACTGACCCCTTCCACCAGTGGCTCCATTGCAAGCAATAACGACACATGGTTTCCGTTGGTGCAGGGCCTTTTGCAACAGCCAAACACTCATTCTGCTGTTGCAAACGGCCCAAAGGATTGGGCCGCAAGGGTGTAATCCTACATATATGTACCTGAGAGTAGGTGCCATTGAACTCAGTGGAATATCAATCAATCAATCAATCAATCACTAGTATTTATATACCGCTTTTCAACACAAAGTTCACAAAGCGGTTTACAGGCAAATAGTAATAATAAAGCTAAATGGCTCCCTGTCCCAAAAGGGCTCACAATCTAAAAGAATGGAGAACACCACCAGCAACAGCCACGAGAAAGACACTGAGCAGGGGTGAAGAGGGACAATTGCTCTCCCCCTGCTAAATATAAGAGGAACACCACTGGAAAAAGTGCCTCTTGCCCAGCTAGCAGGGGTTGAATATACTTCTGGGCTGATGTGCATAAGATCCTGCTGTAAGAAATCCTCAGAATGAGGGAAGTCATATAAACATGCAAAATGGAGCGCAGAGAGGGGAAAGGGAACATGACCATGGTGACAGTGTCTCAGGGCACAATCCTATACTGCGCTGGATTAGCAAGGCCAGCCGGCCTGTGCCAAACCCAACACAGTATAGTGGAGGCTGGAGCCTCCCCATGGCAAGGGCACATTCACTCCAGCCTCCCCTATGCACTACTCAGCAGGCGCAGATCCAAGGAGACCGCGCAGCCTCCCAATTGGTCTTAGGATTTGGCCTTATGGCCAATTCCCAAGACTGCCCATGCCCCACCCACAACCTCCCACTACCACCACCCGCCAATCTCACGTCCAGATGGACACGGAGCCTGATTCATTGGCTCTGGAAAATTGGATAGGATTGGGCCCTAAATCTGTTGGAATTAGGGGTGAGTTGATGCAAGGAGCACAAGGCCAGTTAGCCAAGTGCCAACAAGGCACACAGAAGATGGTTCAATAAGAACACCCAAAGAGGGTTGGGCAGTGGACTCAACCAGTTACAGGAGAGAAGCAAGTCAAGGGAGCCAATAGTAGGCTTCATGGCTTTAAGCAAAGGCATACTTAGGAGGGGATCACAGCACTATTTTGTGCAAGCAACCGCTCCCCGTCCTCCTCAGAGCCATTCGTGGCAAATGTAGCCTCTGTTTTGCTCTAGCTGCTGGGAATGGCTCCAAAGAGGAGAGGGAGTGGCTGCTTGCAAAATGTAGTGCTGTGATCCTCCTCTAGGTACTCCTCTGGCTTTATGGAAGTCACCTCAGAAGGTGCTGAGCCATAGTCTGTTGCATTCTGGAAAAAAGAGAGCATGAGAAAAGGAAGAAGGAAGGCTGCAAAATAAGACAGCAATTTGATACATGTTCTGGATGCCAGTTGGCACAACAATTCTCGGGTCATAAAGGAAAAGGGTTGGGTTTTTTTAACTTGGTACAAATGGGTCAGGGTGAATACAAGAAGGAAAGAGTATAACAACAAGGAAATTTCAAGAGAGAAATTTCTCACAAGTCAATGTAGACTCTATTGTAAGGTGAGCTCATCCCAGACTCTTTGGTTCTTTGATTACCCCTGATTGCTCATCCCAGACAGAGGCAGTTTTCTCCTATTGCCTAGCACACTGAGAAGGATGCACCTGGAGACTTCTCAATTGCTCAGAGACCTGTGCTTTGATTAGCATAAGGCTCTTGATTGGATTTCCAATCAAGGAAGCCAAGCCAAGGACTGAAGGCACATCTTTTGTGACCACAGCTAGTCCTGTTTATCTCAGAGCCAGAAAGCTCCCAGGATGTGGTATTGTTTGCAAGTCTGAATAGGATGGCCAAGCAAGGTGCAGCTTGTCATGGAATTTTCCAAAGCAAGATTTCTCACAAGGCAGGGAGGGGGAGGGTGTTGCCCCAATAGTTGGCCTAGATGTGGCTTCTGGACATTTGTGGTTGCTCCTAAGTTTGCCCTTGTCCTCAAAGTCCTACTGGACCTGATGCAGTCTTGCCACCAGCCCACACAAAACAACAAGAATCACACTATGTGGGTCACATTCTATTGGCATGCACCAGCACCACATACATGTGTGTACAGTATAAACATGTTAGGCAACATAGTACTGCTATTAGGTTCCATAATATTGTTGCCCGAGTGGATATGGAGACACCGTTTACTTCATCAGGTTTGTTCCAAAGCCTAATCTCTGGTCTATATCTATTTGTGATAGTTTGTCACAGCTGCTGAGTAGCCATTTTAGATTAGGATCTCTGCATCTGGTAGTGGAACTGGGACAAATGCCGTTGCATCATAGGGCTGGGCTACACACCATATTGTGTGGTGAGGCTTGAGCTGTGAGTCGTAGCTCGGAGCATGCAGATGGACGAATACAGGGGTCAGCTTATATAGACTTGAGGTTTATACGCCCATCACATAGTTGCTTAGAGAGATCCAGAAAGTGATGGAACTCTGATGTAGCCGAGTCTTCCCAGACATGTTCTACTCAAGTTGAATTTCAGGACGGCATGCTGAAATCCATTCATCTTCACGACCTCCCAACAATACTGGAAATATAAGCTGTCATCCCAAGATTTTAGAAGCATTGCTATAAATATTTTTCCACTATTGGATTTCTAATTCTTTAGAGCATAATCCCACAAGTTGGGTTTTTTTTCCTGTTACTCCATATGTTCATACTGAAAAGACTGCCAAAATTAACTGATTATCAAGTTGAGAGCTAAGTTGGACTCTCTCTCTCTCTCTCTCTCTCTCTCTCTCTCTCTCTCTCTCTCTCATACGATGGTCAAACTATGAACAAACACAACTTGTGCTTTTGCTTCTTTTCTTTTTTTTTAAAGCAACTGTTAAATGTTTCACATTTGTGTAAATGAAATGGCCACTTCATATATCTCAGACTGGGGGTAGGGGGATTGTAGCCGTTTTAAAGAAGGAAAACACCAATAGCTTACTCAACAAGCTTAGCCCCCAAAGCCAGTCTAGCTAACTAGGGCCTTAGAATCTAATCCTTGAAAACTCCATCTGGAGAATGTCCTAATTCCATTACTTGCTTTTCATAAGTATTCATCTTTTCATTTCCCCCATAACCATTTACTGCCCTCCTTTGCTTTCTAATAGTTCAATTCCAACCTGTTTACTCAAAACTAAGTCCCACTGATTTCAGTGGGACTCACTCCCAAGTACGTGTGCTTTGTGTTTCCGCCAAAGATATCTGCATGCAGGCTGAGTTCTCTGTTAGATTAGGATTTTCTTTTTTAAGGATTTGATAAATGTATAGAAGGACTGTCTATCATGGGTCATTTAGCCACACTACATCTAAATGTGACCTCTATGTTTAGAGGCATTGTATCTCTGAATGGCTGGTACTGGAGACAAATAACAGAGGAATGCTGTTCATACACTTCCGAGTGGCATCAGGCTGCCCAGTGGCATCAAGCTGCCATCAGCCCCACAGCTGGACCAGGAATATGGACTAAATTACTCTTTGTCTGATCCAACATGGCAGCTCTTGTACTGTCTTCTGACCCTGACCAGCTGCCATGACTCCTGTCAACCCGCCACCCTTCTAGCTCACTCCTTCTGCTGCCTTCTTCCTCATTGCTCTTGTTCCCACTTCCTGCCATTTCAAAAGGCACGCTGGGCAGTGAGGTCTGGGAGCATGGGAGAAGAGTAGAGACTGGCACCGAAGACTGGCCAGTCTTCTCCCCATGCCACTTCTTCCCCCTTCCTTGCCCCGAGCTTCCGCCCTTTTAAAACGGCAGGATGGAAGAGCTTGTAGAAAGAGAGTTCTGGCGGCTGTCATAGGCAGCCAGGCCAGCAGGGCTAGCCTCCAACTGGCTCTGGTGGCCTCTGGATGTCAGGACCCTCTTGGGGCAGAGAGTGGCAAAATATACCCCAGCTAGCAGTCACTTGCCGCTCTTTCTTTGTGGAGTTCTGGTTCATTTTCCACCTCCCCACATGTACCTCTGCCACTTCCCTAAAAGCTGACCCCTGAGACTACCAGTACCCAGGTTCAATCGGTTGCTGAACAACTCTCTCTGGGACCAGTCGCTCCTCTGCCACCATCACCGCTCCCATCCAAGGCCGGGAAGGAAGCAGTCTCCAGTCTACTCCTCCCTGACTCGCCATGCTCCTCTTTTCAAGGGGCAAGAACAAGGTTATGTGATGGGGTAGTAGGAGAATGGGGTAGTGGCCCCTATTCATAATTCAGCACTTGAATAGTCAGCAACAGTGTCTGGGAACCTGGTTTTATTAGGTGTACCAAATCAATATAGGCATACTGCTTTATAACAAGAAAAGAGGAACGAACAAATAGTTGTTTCTTTTTTCACAGTCCCAGAGGTGCTTTTTCAAGCCTAGTGAAAGTTGTTCAGGAATGCACATAAATCAAACTCCTAGTCCCTGCCAATTTTCTTGAATGTTCACTTTTCCCAGTAAGTTATGACTCAGTGTTTGGTTTTCATTTGATAATAGAAGCTGACTATACAAGTACTATGTCTGGTTAAGAACCTGTTCCAACAGACACGTCTGGTCTAGGCATACAATGAAGAAATGTACCATCGGTTTTAGAATTTGTAGAACAAATTGGTAAATTTAAAAATAAAAAAGCAAGGAAGCACAGATAGCTTGTCAGGTAAAGGTTCTCAAAGCACAACTAAACAGTTTGAAACAGTTGTTCTTTTAACTAAAATGTTAATTAAAATCAGCCTCCTTTCTAGAACATCTGAAGGTGGGCCACACTAATTTTTAAACAATGATCTGGCAAAGATTGAAGACATTACAGAGCAGTCATCTAAACATCTGTGGTAAACTGTATTTCACCCCACGGGTAATCAGAGAAAAAGTACTTTTTGTTTTTGTACACTTCTGACTAGCACTCTGTTTAATGGCTGAAGTTCCTGTATACCATCCCAGGCCCGCGGGTCAGATTAAGGTGACATCATTTCGGCTAAGAGCAGTCTCTTTTCCTCAAATGTAAATGTCACGGCCTTTGTCATTCCAAAGTGCCTATGTGAAAGAAAAACGTGTCTCAATGGGGGACTCATGCCTAGACATTTGTAACCAAAAATCTACTAGAAGCTTCTAGGGGAAAGTAGTTGGAGAGAAGGGTTAAAAAGGAAGAAGAGATCCACCTGAAGGCTCTCCTGCATACATACACACACGCACCTATCTTTTGACACAGACACCC
This sequence comes from Lerista edwardsae, assembly GCA_029204185.1. Classification (NCBI taxonomy): domain Eukaryota; kingdom Metazoa; phylum Chordata; class Lepidosauria; order Squamata; family Scincidae; genus Lerista; species Lerista edwardsae. The sequence goes on along the minus strand of JAJKFI010021400.1, from coordinate 5,520 downwards.
AGAAGGAGTTGAGGAAAGAGAGATACTGATGGCTGGCTAGATATGGATATGAACTACAGAAGAAAATGAGTTGTATTCTAAGTAGTGCCTCAAAAAAAGTTCCTGCAAACGAATTGCCTGAAACCAGTTGATACTCCTGGGGAAGGCATAGAATACCAATGTCTGGAGAGGCAATGGGGAAGTTTCCTTCTAGGAACTCACTTATGCAACTTAGTTAGGCCTAAACTGAGTTAGGCCAGCATAAACTATGCCAGCAAAGTTTGGCCAGCACAAGGGACACTGTAAAGTATGTTTGGACCACTCTCGGAGTCAGAGAGGCCAACACACAGACATGAGCCATCCTCCCTGACTCTGAGAGTAGTCCAAACATGCTTTATGGTGGCCCTTGTGCTGGCCAAACTTTGCTGGCATAGCTTATGCCGGCCTAACTTTAGTTTAGGATTGCGCTTTGAGAAAACAACACAATAATTTGTATCACAAGGTAAAGGCTCTGTTTAAACATCAAATGAGTAAGAAGGTTTTTGGGGGGAAAGGATGCATTTAACATCTTTCAAATGTAAAATATTTAAATTTAATTTTTTGCAAAAAGGGTGTAAAGTAGAAATGTTTTTTTCCAGTAGCATAGCTAGAGATAGAGGGGGGGATGGTAAGTAAAGCAGATGCCACAATATGTTGTGTAAGTGACCTCTCCCACTTGTAGTCAGGGTCATTCCAAACTGTGACAGCAACATGCAGGAGATACATCTGCGTGTTGGAGTCACTGCCTGGAATGGCTCTGGTGGTGAGCAGGAGGGGCAGCTTACATGGTACACTGAAGTACTTGCAATACTTATCGCTTCTCCCCCTAGCCATGCTACTGGTTTTTCTCAGTGCACAATCCTAATCTGGAGTTAGGCCGGCACAGTTAGGCTAGCAAAGTTAGGCCAGCACATGGGACACCATAAAGCATGTTTGGACCACTCTCGGAGCCTGGGAGGATGATGCATGGATGTGGCCTCTCTGACTCCAAGAGTGGTCCAAACATACTTTACGGTGTCCATTGGGCCGGCCTAACTTTGCTAGCCTAACTGTGCCGGCCTAACTCCAGGTTAGGATTGCGCCCTCATTTTACTTTAAAATTTTGTATCCTGTCTCAGTGCCCTATTACGGGATGCTCAAAGCAGCCAACTATGGTAAACGTTATCACAATAAAATCCATTATGTCAGCAAGATAAAGCATTAAAATACAACAGAAAATGCAGAAAAGGTAAGGTAAGACTCTCCTTAAGAGATTAAAAACCTGCCGAAACCGAAAAATCTTTGGCAGGCAGCAGGACTCAGGGATGGACAGCAGTTTCATTCAAGAAGTAGTGAGTTCCACAAGCTTGTCCCACTATAGGAAAAAAAAAGCCTCTCATATCCTGGCCAAATGCACCTTTCAGAATGGTAGGGCAGTCAACAGTACCCTAATGAACTAAGTAGCACCGGCACATAGAGAATGAGACAGTTTTTCATGCACCTTGTTCCTGAGCCATTTATAGCATTAATGGGAACCACCAGCACTTTGAACTGCACCCAGTGAGGGTTATATGTCAATGGTGTCATGCAATCGCAAAACCTGGCACCTATCAATATTCTAGCAGCAGAGTTCTGCACTAACTGCAGTTCCTAATCAGTTCTCAAAGACAGCCCCATGTGGACCACATTAGAGCAGTGTTTCTCAAACTATGGGTTGGGGCCCACCAGTGGGTATTGAGCCAATTTCAGGTGGGTCGCGAAGCATCTAGGGCAGCCATGTTGAAAATATGGGAAGATGGCTGAGCAAATGGCTGAGAAATAACCCATCTTATTGCTGAATTTTGAGGAAAGCAGCAGGCTCTAGAATCACAATGGCGGCACATCCAACCATGATATCATTTCCAATGGGCTCTCGACAGATTATCATACTAAATGTGTGACAATCTGTCACTAAAAAGTTACGAAAAAGTTTGAGAACCACAGTATTTGAGTAATCTAGTCAAGATGTAGCCAAGGAATGGGCAACTCTGACCAGTTATCTTTTGTTTGCAATTACCAAAGAAAAAGAAAACATCAGTGTGTAGGGCATTCTGTTTCAATATGTGCCTGTTAGTTATAGGTACAGTCAAGAAATGCTTGTTCACCTTTAATTACACATAAATGTAAGTGAATCAGATCAACAGATGTCCAGCTATGTGCATTTTTCTACTGTCATGTGATTTGCAGTGAAAGGTTTTGACACGCCAAAATCATGATATGGTGCGATTTTGGCAGACTTTGGGTATGGTGATCAGGATACATAGTAAGCGTATTTTTGTTGCAATTTGTTTGAAATATTTCCATACAATGACTGGCTCAATAGGAGGGAGGGGAAGTAAAATCCTCCTCATTTAGGTCTAGAAACTTAGTATGTCAGCCTATCTGGAATTTTCACACCAGACAAACCTCATGTTTCTAATCCATGTTACCACAACATCTGTTACTGTTCACTGTTTGAAAACATTACTGTGGCTAAAATAGCTAAACATACTTGAGAACTGCCTTAATATGGAATATTCAGAATGGCTTCTCGGAATGGGAGATTTGCCTTGCCAAAATTTTAGAATTATTTGAGAATGTCAGCAAATATACAGACAATTAAAAAGAAATTCTGTAGCTATTATATACTAGAAATTACTCTCCAAAAAAAAAAAATCTTGACAAAGTTTCTTATACTTTTGCCCCAAATAAAAGATATGCATCCCTGTATCTTGTTCCCTATGAGGGGAAAGTATGTGTGACCAAATTTTTCTTAGCGAATCCTATATTCTGATATATAGGGTCCCCAGAATATTAGCTACTCCCCAAACCTCCAATTCATAAATCAAACCAAGCAGAAAGTGTGGTGTGTTTTATTATTTCGAAATGAGCAGATTACAGTAGATCAAAATATGAATGCTTGGTTATAAATGAAATCAACATATGTAGGGTAATGGCAAAACCATATGATTTTATATGATTTATTAATAACTCTTCATTCAACAGTCAACATGAAACAAAAATGACTAAATACACAAGGTGTTCATTTAAGCATGAATATTATTGATAGATTTACTGTACAGTAGGCTTGCGTTATCCACAGGGTTTCCGTTCCTGGAACCCCCGTGGATATCAAAATCTGAGATGCTGGAATCTGCGGATATTAGGAACACTTTAAACCTCCAAAGGCGATTGGAACAGAGAAGCCCAGAGAGGCTGCATGTGACCACCTGCTGCCTCTCTGGGCTTCAAAATGAAGCCTGGAGCGAACTTCTGGTTTTCAGTGAAAACCAGAAATTCACCTTAAAGCCACAGAGGCTGTCTGCTGTGCTCTGATAAGGGTTGGAGGCAGTGGTGCAATTCAGATGAATTAACAACCGGTTCTATCACGTCATAGCTGGAGTCAAAAAGCCGAAGCCAGCCGAGATAAGCGAGTGGGCGGGGCCTGGCCATTTAACAACTGGTTCTATAGAACCTGGGCGAACCCCCTGAATTTCACTACTGGTTGGAGGGCTTGGGGGCAGGGCCAGTCTGACATCCATGGATATTGGCATCAGCAGATGGTGGACCTGCAGAAAACATGGAAAACATGGGCCCCATGTACTGTATTGAATCTTAACAACAAAGAGACTATTTCTAGTGTGACCAAAGTTTCCTGTGTCACACACTTAAATCTGATCAAAATTTCCCCCTTCTGGGCAGGAGGTCTGGTCGAGAGGGTAGATTCGCTGTTATGCCCGAAGATAAGATACAAAGGTCGCCAGTTTGAGAACACTGGAAGCTTCCGTGAGCGGCAGACCTTGAGAATGCAATTGATAAGCTCTGAGCTGAGCTGTCTCTATAGCTGAGCTGTCTCTGAGCTGGGGCAGCTGTTTCTTTGGTGAGAGCAAAGAAGCCGTTTATCAGCCAGCATGAAGACAATCGTGCAACCATCAAGGAAGACTGGACTATGAAAGCTCCATCTGAATGTAGCAGTTCTTGAAAGATTAGAACCTCTTTGTGATTTGTAAAAACCCCTTGGGGTTTAGAAAAAAGCCTGCCTATGTAAATCACCTTGAATTGAAGTCAAAGGAGCAATCCAATGACCAAGAAAGGTGGTATATAAATACCAGTATTATTATTGTTGTTGTTGTTGTTGTTGCCATGCCACCAGAGGACATGTGGAACCCTGGGGTGGGTACAGTCACAGAGACCTCCTTCAAGTAAGGAGACCATTTGTCCCCCTGCCCGCTGGTAAGCTCTGCAGCCCCAATGGTTCTATTTGGGCCTGTGATAGTTAGGTTTACCAGATGTCCTGTTTTGACCAGGATTATCCCGGTTTAGGGAAGTTGTCCCAGTGTCCCACCTGGTTTGAAGGTCTATCCCAGTTTGGCCTGCCATTTAAAGTGGAACTTCATTTTTGTTGCTCACCAGGAAGATGTAGGAGGACTGCCAAGCAGAGGTGGGAGGGACACTAAAGTGATGTTGCTTTGCTTTGTGAAAGCCAGAAGACCACGTGAGGCAGCCAGCCAAAGACTGCCAAGCAGAGATGGGAGGGGCACTAAAGTGTGTGGGCTCCTTGCTTTGCATGTGGAGAGGAGCACTACAGTGTGTGCTTCTTTGCTTTTGGAAGTCAGGAGTCAACTGAGGAGTCAGTAAGCATGCAGATGTGGAGGCTTTTCAGCTGGGCTACTTTCAGCTCCAAAATGTGGAATATGTGTGAATGGGGAGAGGAGCAGTAATGTCATTCAGTAACGAGGAGATGGAACGTGAGGCGGGACTTACCGCCTGATTGGTTGCCGGTTCCTGATGCGTCGCTGCCTTGCCGAGCGCCGCGCGGGCACCCCTGGCTTCGGAGGGGGTGCCCGCTTGCCTGGGGGCGTGCTGGGTGCCTAGGCGAGCCGCGGAGGGGCGCGCCACCCAGAGGGAGCCCCCGCGGCGGGCAGGCAGGCGGCGACGTGTCACGGGCTGCCTGTCAATCAAGCGGTAAGTCCCGCCTCGCGTTCTCTCTCCTCGTTACTGAATGACATTACTGGAGAGGAGGTGTTCATTAATCTCAGGAATGGAATCAGGAATGGATGCTGGTGAGACTGGCGGGGGGAGCCAGAGTCTCACATTCAGAGGAACTGATCTTTTTCAGATCCAATAATTAAAGCAGCAGCCGCAGCAGCAGCCATCACCCCCTGTGTGCTCAGTACTTTGCGCTCGCTTGCACGCGCTCTCTCTCTCTCTCTGTGCATCCAGGAGCCAGGGGACTGCGGAAGGGTGAGAATATGTACAAGTAGAGAGGGGAAGCCTAGGTGCCTTTAAAGGGGGATTGGACAGATTCATGGAGGAAACGTCCATCACACACTACAGGCAGTGATGGGTATGTTCAACCTCCCCAGCTGCACCCCATGCCAGGGCCAGGTGGCCCAAGGCAAGCTTCAGGGCTTCAGAGGAGAGGCTCTCAGTCCAGCAGGCAAAGAGTGGCACATGTGTGTGTGTGTGTGTGTGTGTGTGTGTGTGTGTGTGTGTGTGTGTGTG
>JAJKFI010021399.1:0-19898 GCA_029204185.1 Lerista edwardsae | reverse complement strand
GTGTGTGTGTGTGTGTGTGTGTGTGTGTGTGTGTGTGTGTGTGTGTGTGAGTGTGTGTGTTTCCCATCACGTTGCCATTGCAAGGTCATTGCTCATTGGGGAAAATATTGCTAGTATGAAAAATCCACCCACACTTCACCCACAGTGAAATGCTTCCCTGACCAGAAAGTCCTTCCTGCACTCAAACCTTAAAAATAATTTGTTTGAGTGCATAAGAAACTACATTCTTCCCTAATTCCCAGGGCTGCTTGCATATTTGTGCACACGCAGGCTGATGTTCATTATTGGACCAAAAGCGATAGCATGAGTGATATCGTGGTGTACAAGGCTGGAAGATCAATCTTGATTTCAGTTTTTCTTTTCATTTGGGGGGGGGGCATTTTTACTCAATGAATTTATGAGAAAATAGATATTGTATACATAAAGAGCCTAATCTGAGCAAGACAATACACATCATTTTCAAAGAAAATAATCAGGGAGTTGCATGTGGTTCATAGAAGCTGGTTGTTTTTGTTTTGTCGTACATGGCTGTCTCATTCAGCAAAGGTCTAGAAAATATAGAATGGTAACCTGGGGTATTCCATTTAAAAAACTTTAATCACGTATAGTAAAAATGTCCTATAATCAAATGTTTCTGGAGAAAATTACGGTGCAGTCTTAACCAACTTTCCAGCACCAGCGTAAGGGCAACGCAGCTCCAAGGTAAGGGAACAAACATTCCCTTACCTTGAGGAGGCCTCCATGATTTCCTCTCCACTGCAGAATGCAGAACATGCGCCATTGACACAGCTGTGGAAAGTTGGTTAGGATTGTGCACTTAATCTGTGCCATTTTTGTGATCACTTCAATAAAACTGTCACTCATTCCTTGTATTGGTGGGGTGGGGGAGGGAGGAACAGGCTGGTCTGCATCCTAAGCCCAGTAGGAGGTAGCAGCAGTGCAGCACAGGACAAGGGAAGGTTTTCCCCTTGCACCCGCATAAGCCCCAACCACCCCTATGGGGTGGCTCCGATCTGTGCCTGCAAAAATATGTTTGGACCACTCTTGGAATCAAAGACGCCAGCACACAGACATGCACCATCCTCCCTGACTTCAAGAGTGGTCCAAATGTGCTTTACGGTGGCCCAGGTGCCAGGCAAACTTTGCTGGCCTAACTGTGCCGGCCTAATTCCAGTTAGGATTGCGCCCTCGGAGACAGCATTTAGGCAGTGGCTCTCCAGAGTTTCAGACAGGAGCTTTTCCCAGCTCTGGCTAGAGAGGGTCTGAAGAAAGCTGGGGCCTTTTGCAGGCAAAGTAGGTCCTCCTCTATCACCGATATGCACTTTCCCATGATTTTCACCAACATTTTCACCAAGGTATTTCATATTAGAAGGTATTTCATATTAGAAGTCTACAATAAGTTAAACAGGCTGCACTTGTCCTTATTTCTATGAACTGTCTCCATAGTTGCTCTGATTTCTATTTAAGGTACTGAGTGTAGTAACAGCACACAGAAGCCTTATTTCTAGGAAGGCTGAGAAGAAGCAGGCCTTGAGAAGTCTGAAGAGAAGCCCTTAATATGGCACTGAAAAGTTGCTGGGCAGCCTGCAGATATGCCTTCCTGATAATGTTCTTGTGGTTTCCTGAGGAGAACATTTCTCCAAGCATAATCACCCACAAAAAGACACTAAGCAGCACCCTGAGGTTAAATTGGCCCTACATCCACATATGAAATTGATGAGGATGTTTGGCAAGAAAACAGAAAGTTTGGTTTCCTGTCTTCTCAAAGCACTATCCTCCCGTAGTTAAGGAACTAATAATGCTCGACTCCAGCTCAACAGGAGCAGGGTGGGGTCAGTTTTCTCATGCAAGCTTGGGCAGTTCTTTGAAAGTTTGCACCAATTTTGCATCTAAAGCAGCAAATAGGGGTGATGCAGGTTTCAACTGATTGGGCTAGAATTTGTATGCAACTCTGAGCTGTCAGTTAATTACTAGCTTTGTAGCTGTTGCATGGACTTATCTAATCAGGGGCAACCTGAAACACATTTCATATATATCTTCACTGGCATCAGTGGCTATTAGCCATTGGATAAGATTAGCAATAGGATAGGATCTCCATATAAAGAGACAGTATACCCTCTGAATTTTGTGTTATTCTGCCAACATCTGGGTTCACGAACTAGGGGGGGGCTATTGTCATCCCGCCCCCCCCCGGTTGCTTGTGGACTTCCCAGGGGCATGTAACTGACTATTGTTGGAAGCTGGGTGGCATTAAGCCAATGTGACCAATGTCGTCACATTGGGCCCCATACTTCCAGGGGCCCCACACCAGGGCAGAGAGCATACTGCCTGCTGCAGCAGCCAGGATCTCTGTGGACTGTAAGTCAGTGGAGCAAGTAGAGTGGCTTTACCTTGGGCTTTCCCACCTGCCCCTTTTGCAGGTAGGGACTCCTAATGTCACTTTTGTGGGAAAAGATCTGATGGCAGGTCATAGTCCAGCAGTGGCCAAAAATGGCTGAGATTAGCTGTAGAACCTCCTGGAAATAGCACTAACCAAGAGTGCAATCCTAACTCCAGGCCGGCACAGTTAGGCCAGCAAAGTTTGGCTGACACAAGGGCCAACGTAAAGTGCGTTTGGATCACTCTCAGAGTCAGGGAGGATGGCACATGTTTGTGTGCTGGTCTCTCTTGCTCCGACAGTGGTCCAAACATACTCTATGTTGTCCCTTGTGCTGGCCAAACTTTGCTGGCCTAACTTGTGCTGGCCTAACTCCTGGTTAGGATTCCAAGACAGGAATCCCTATTACAGTCATTCGTTTGGACTGGACCCCCACTGCTGATTCTACTACCAGTGATCATATTAGTGTGCGGGCGCTCTGTGTAATGCAGTCTCTCCCCCTCGCCTCCAGAGCCATTTGTGGCTCAGAGAGCTTCTAGGAATGCCACTGAGTAATCCGCACAGATTGTATGCTTTCCTGATACAAGGGCTATTGTCCTGATTTTATCTGCGCAGGCATCCCAGCGTTTCTATCACTAGTTTTAATTCTTGTCTTATGCTCCAACCTGTTTTCACCCATTGATGCTTCTGTCACGCCATGCTTTGAATGCTGCATTGTTTTATACAGCCTACCACCCTGGCTGCTACTTCTCCCACCTCCTTCGTTACTGTTTGTGGCCCAGGAATGAGTCTAGCAGGTAGTCACGTCAGCAAGTCAAATACGAGCATCAATGAACAAGCCGAGTAGGCAGAGCTGGAATAGATGGTACCAGCCCCTTTGCTACTTTCCCCTCCTATGGGCCCTATGTTGTCTAAGTCTCTGCTATTGGAACATGATAAGTCTAAATAGCTCTCGCTCCCCACTTATCTTTTCCTAATATTTGCACATTGCTAGTATGTGCACTTTGGCCTTGTTCTAAGACCTAAACCAGGCCTGAAATGATACCATTGAACTGGCCCTTCTGCAAAGGGGTGGGCTCCCTTGAATGATAACTCTGACAAATATTGTGCACCGGATTTATGGCAGTTTCAGAAGGGATAACTCTCCCTTCTTCCTTCCACTTGAAATGAGGGGCTTTGCAAGCATCATGCGCTGTGCTACATGTGCTTCAGCACCAAGGCCATTCTTCCTGGATTCTTCAAGTTGCTGTAGTAGTGTTGAGGTAGATTTGTTGCCCCAAACTAGTGATCCCTTGCCCCAGTGCATGCATGAAGCTTCCCCAGCAGGTGTAATGGTTCTCCCATTCACTTTAAAGGCAGGAAATATAACAGTTGGGGAAATTAAAAACAGCCAGTTATGAACTGTAAAACAAATCAATGTCAGGCTGTATTAGGAAGTTTCCCACCACTGAAATGACTTCCTCAAGGCATGTGTCAACCTGGTTTTTTACTTGTAAACACAACTTCGTCTTCAGTACATTTTTTTTGCAGGCTAAATATGCCTAGTAGTGAACATTACTGAACAAGGAAGCCTTACGAAAAATGAAAACCAAGAGTACTGACAAACGGGGCGGGTGAGGGCAACGATAAGGGCAGGAGTGGATCAGGCCCAAGAGGGGGTTGGGAGCAATGTTGCTGGCATGTGTAGATGATGTAGGGCGCAATCCTAGCCTGGAGTTAGGCCTGCACAATTAGGCCAGCAAAGACAGGGAGGATGGTGCATGTCTGCGTGCTGGCATCATTGACTCCAAGAGTGGTCCAAACATACTTTACAGTGGTCCTTATGCCAGCCAAACTTTGCTGGCCTAACTGTGCAGGCCTAACTCCACATTAGGATTGCGCTAGAAAACAGGGCAAAAGGTGACATTTGGGGTGGCAGGACTGAGGGTAGTGGTCATAGTAGGGTTCAAAATAGAGACAGATGGCAGTTTTTGTGGATGTGTGACCGAGTACAAATTTGATTACATTACATTAGATCATTTGCATAGGAATGTATGAGACTTTCAAAAATTCTGCTCCAGGAAGATACTTAAGCTGGTATAATATAATACAATCTTTGATGTCAGGCAGACATAACATTTGAAGATGGCAGTTTTAATCGTATTTATGGCTAGAGCCAGACTCTGCTATAGCTTGTTTTTTTTTAACATCAAATTTTTAAAGCTCAAGTGAAAGAGAGAGAAAAATTCAAGGGCAATTCATTGCATTTACATGTAGTTTTAGATTTCAGAAATATCTGATGGTTACACCTGTCTTGCAAAACCAATTATGACGCTAGACAAAAATGTCATGGGAATGGAAGTTCAGCTGGATATATATATATTACAAAACCCTTTAGACTTACCGAAAGCGTTCTACTTTACATAATTCAGAACAGATTTTGAGATTTACAGGAAACATACTTCTAAAACACATCAGATTGCAATATTTTCCATGTCGACAATTTTGCATCTTCCCGAGGGAGTGTTCCCTTTGCCCTACCGCCTCCTCTTTCAAACTTCCTTCTCCCAGTGGCTCATGGGATTCCATTATAATTGGCGCTGGCCTGCCTTTTGCTTCAAACCACTTTCGCCTCTGGCAGTGAGGAAGCCTCATATGAAATGGTTTTGCAAAGCTGACAAAAATGGAATTTGATCTGCCACAGTGTGTGTCTGCATTTTACTAATGCATTCTGGTAAAGCTCGTAAGTGATTGCATCATTACAAACCTGCAGTCAATTCAAATGGATTTTCTCAGCTCTACTTTACACTTTGAGACTTCCTGAAAAAGCACAGGGCAAGTTCATGCACAGTACAGGCCAAAATTTCCCTAAAAGTCTTATTCATTTCATAATTTCAAAGTGGAATTAAAAACATTTGGTCAAGCAAAGCTAGCAGGCAGCTGCTTGCAATTAGATGAAGCATTACATCTAGTCCCTCAATCAGTTTCCCAGCCTGCAAAAACTACAGCATGAACAATAAAACACAATGATTTCTCATGTACAGTATTTTAACATAATGTTTCTAATGTTTTCTGTATGCCGCTCACCCTACAACTCCCAAAATTCTTTCTTGTCAATTCACAGGCTACCTTGACTAGACCTGTTCCACTCATGTGATAAAGAGTACGAACCAGTAATGTGAGGGTGTGGGTGTGGCAGAGGCAGAACTGCCCCACCAGTGTTCTTTAAAAAGTGACACCACTCCTCTGCGGCGGCTGTGATCCCGCAAACACTTACAACCCACTGGCTCCAGCTGCTCACAGCACGGGGGCTGTAAGTGTTTGCGTGATCAGAGCCATGGTGGCTCTTTTCAAAGAACTTGGGGCAGTTCTGCTGCAACACCTGCACTGTGTTGATGTAAGATCCAGCAATTGCTGGATAACTCCTAGAATAGGTACAAACAGATGAAAATTACTGGCCTACTAATTCAACTTTCTCATAAGTTCATGAACTTCTGCGGGATTTCTGGACAGTTGTGGTTCATGAAGCAAGTCCTTGTGGAATTCTGAGCAAGTGTGTTTGTTTATTACTATATTTATATATTACCTTCTCTCCTCCTCAGAATGCTCTTTGGATATTGCTGAAAGTGGTTTACATAGGCAGGCTTCCTAGATCCAATAAGGGTTTTTACAACGTTGTCCTGTTTATATAGAACCCTTCAAACTCCAGCCATTATCCGTCAATGTGATATTGATCCATACTATGGATCCTGAGGTCATTGCTCCATGAATCATTCTGAAAATGCAAAATGTCTTGTTAGTTTTGGTCTTATGCCAGTATAAGTAGTCTGTGAATGCCTGTTATGGCGTATCTAATGCCCCAATCCTATCTCCCACCAGTTTATGTGTTACAGCCACACTGTTGCTGTGCGCACAGTATGCTATGGTGAGGGGGCAAACAGATGACCTAAAAGAGGTAAATAAATAAATAAAAATTGCTCTGTAGGCCACCTGGCCACCAATGGGTCTCCTCAGACCTATGCCAGCTTTTTAGCTGGTGTAAGTCCAAAGACCCAGGAAAAGGAGGACAGGATCATGCATTGTGCTCATGGCGCCAAGATCCACACCCTTCCATCCACAAACCACCCCTGCCCATCCTGATCCTCACCCTGCTCCTCCCCTGATCTGCCCTTACCATTTTTGAATACCATTGTTGCACGCTTAGGGCCTCTTTGCATCAGTGGCTGTGCCACAGACATGGCATGCCTTCCATGACACAGTGTTGGAATTTATGGCAGCGGATCGCAAAATCTGCCACCATAAGCACACAATAGGATTGGGATATTACAGCCCCATCCTATCCAACTTTCCAGAGCCAATGCTTAGGCTGCATTGCGGCTGCATCACCAGTTGAAAGATGGTTAGGATGGGGCTATTAGAGTACTACGATACCAAAGTACAGCCTCCGCTGAGTGGATATTGAATCATGCCACTGATTCAAAAATGATGTATTTGGTAACTTCCAAACCCTACCATTCTTTCTAAGAAAAACCAATAACAAAGTGCCTTGAACTATAGACAGTGTACCAGCAATTTACTCTGCTCAACGTAACTTCTTCAAGGTGGCCTTGGTCCAGGGGCGGAGTGAGGGTATAGCCGGGGGTGCGGAACGCATGGGTGCCAGCAGTGGGGGGGGCGGGGCGCCAGCAGCGTGTCGAGGAATCAGCACGTCTTTTGGTCTGCCCACCCTCCCTGACGCCCGAAATGGAGCTCTTCTGGGCGCAGGGAGGTGTGGCGTGGCGGCGCAGAGGGGTGGGGCGACGTGCCGGGGCGTGGTTTCGTCGCCCTGCCATGGGCGCGATCCGCGGCCCTGTACGCCACTGCCTTGGTCATGGACATACCACGCTAAAATCTATCTATCTACCCATCTATCTAATTGCCCTAGATATTGCCTTGGCATCTCTGCCATTGAAACTACCACCATCACCACCCTCTTCACGGCACACCAACAACCACATATACTGCCATCAGGTCTATCTGTTGAGGAATAAGACCTGAGATATATTATTAATCATGGTTTGCTGCACCTGGATGGAAACAACTGTTGGTGCTGTGCAATATTTCAAGAGGTCAAATCACTTGTAATATGCAACATGTGCAATCGTCTGTTCATTAGTAATATGTTGTGCTAGTTACCCCATAGTCTTATTCTAGCCACACAAATCCTATCAGATGAATTGCCCAGAGAAGCTCTCCATCCCCACCCAGCTCTCCATGCTTTGTTACTTTAAGCATGTCATTAGACCAAAGCACTTCAGATATGTACTTGGATGTGAGTGGGGGAACAGATTTGCAAAACAAGAGCAGACTCATAACACATTGCAAGGGAGCACCACATGTAGCTAAAGCAGCAGACTTTTGGCACGGTGTGTAATTTACCAAAGTTGTCCTTGTTTTAGGATTGTATCTTGCTCTTCTTCTTTTTTTTTAATATTATGCTTTGGTTTAAACAAGTTCTTAACTTAGGAGCTTCCTTGAGATTTCAAATAATAAGAAATAAAGTACAAACAAAAATTGTTCAAATATGCATGGATGTGTGTTCACCAAGTTTACTCGGATAATCTGATGGATGTCGTCTTTGGATAGGTTGTGTACAGCCATAGAGCTTGTCATTGATGTGACATCACATACAACTTGAAGGCTGAAGTCAGCTCGGAGACTTGTTCAAAGAACTCTTTTTGATGCCAGGCATCAGGCCTTACCACAAAATGTGGTCTGTGGCAGCTTTCAGGAAAGTGGCAGCCTTTTCATCAGATACAACAAAAGCTTGGTTCCCAGATGAGGCCTGCACCCGCTGACATCAGCAACACTTTCACCTTCCACTTTTTTAGAAAGTGCTGATGGGCCAAGTTTCATTTCACATTAAAAAGCCACTTTCCTTTAAGGGTGGAGTACTCTAGATAGCAAAATTAAAGGGGATTTTAGTTTCAAGCATCTGTAGAAGCTGGAGTTGTTGCAGTTGGTACACTTAAGTTGTTCACTTCCCTAATTCAAACAAAACCACAAGATGATATCAGCAAAGCAGTAATGCGAGTAAAGCCTTTCTTCAAAACTCATACTCAGAAGTGTCAAAAATGACAAATGCAGTGCCATCCCCGAGGCTTCTTGACTTCTCTTACCTTTGCATTAACACATTTGGGTCTCATATACACAAACCAGAGTTACAGCAAACACGAAAGAGGAGGCGTGCGGCAGCAAATAGATTTATTGTGGCTTAATCGTTTAGGAATAAGGGTCCACTTCAGCAGATGCATGAAGGGTTAGTCTTAGTTCTCTCTCACACACATGCACGCAAACAAGTGCCGAGGAAAAACTGAGAACAGTGGGATCAAAAGACTGTGAAATGCAAGCAGTATCATCTGCAGCATAACTATGCAATGCTCAAAGGCGGTGCGGCCAGGGCAGTGTCAGCCCATTTGGCCACCAGCTTGACCATATCCATCAGAGAACCTATCTGGCAGGACAAACCTCTGGGCCTGCTGGTAGTAAGTCCTACTTACCTCTGTGTAGGCCTTCTGACACTTTTGGGACTGCTTGGATCTACTCCAGCTATGGACCTGGTATATGTCCAAGGAGAGCCGGGGAGGGGTTATTATGGGGATAAGAACTGGTATGTACAATGGCTGCCAAATCCAATCCCCCCCCCATCCTCGCCTGATCCACCTCTGGTTCTTCCCCTGAAATGCCCCATTACTCCCCTTCCCTGCCCAGGTAGCACCATCACTGATAACTTTCCAGCACCAAAGGAATAACCAGCTGAGTCTGGCACGTGTGCAGTGCCACTGACCCCTTCCACCAGTGGCTCCATTGCAAGCAATAACGACACATGGTTTCCGTTGGTGCAGGGCCTTTTGCAACAGCCAAACACTCATTCTGCTGTTGCAAACGGCCCAAAGGATTGGGCCGCAAGGGTGTAATCCTACATATATGTACCTGAGAGTAGGTGCCATTGAACTCAGTGGAATATCAATCAATCAATCAATCAATCACTAGTATTTATATACCGCTTTTCAACACAAAGTTCACAAAGCGGTTTACAGGCAAATAGTAATAATAAAGCTAAATGGCTCCCTGTCCCAAAAGGGCTCACAATCTAAAAGAATGGAGAACACCACCAGCAACAGCCACGAGAAAGACACTGAGCAGGGGTGAAGAGGGACAATTGCTCTCCCCCTGCTAAATATAAGAGGAACACCACTGGAAAAAGTGCCTCTTGCCCAGCTAGCAGGGGTTGAATATACTTCTGGGCTGATGTGCATAAGATCCTGCTGTAAGAAATCCTCAGAATGAGGGAAGTCATATAAACATGCAAAATGGAGCGCAGAGAGGGGAAAGGGAACATGACCATGGTGACAGTGTCTCAGGGCACAATCCTATACTGCGCTGGATTAGCAAGGCCAGCCGGCCTGTGCCAAACCCAACACAGTATAGTGGAGGCTGGAGCCTCCCCATGGCAAGGGCACATTCACTCCAGCCTCCCCTATGCACTACTCAGCAGGCGCAGATCCAAGGAGACCGCGCAGCCTCCCAATTGGTCTTAGGATTTGGCCTTATGGCCAATTCCCAAGACTGCCCATGCCCCACCCACAACCTCCCACTACCACCACCCGCCAATCTCACGTCCAGATGGACACGGAGCCTGATTCATTGGCTCTGGAAAATTGGATAGGATTGGGCCCTAAATCTGTTGGAATTAGGGGTGAGTTGATGCAAGGAGCACAAGGCCAGTTAGCCAAGTGCCAACAAGGCACACAGAAGATGGTTCAATAAGAACACCCAAAGAGGGTTGGGCAGTGGACTCAACCAGTTACAGGAGAGAAGCAAGTCAAGGGAGCCAATAGTAGGCTTCATGGCTTTAAGCAAAGGCATACTTAGGAGGGGATCACAGCACTATTTTGTGCAAGCAACCGCTCCCCGTCCTCCTCAGAGCCATTCGTGGCAAATGTAGCCTCTGTTTTGCTCTAGCTGCTGGGAATGGCTCCAAAGAGGAGAGGGAGTGGCTGCTTGCAAAATGTAGTGCTGTGATCCTCCTCTAGGTACTCCTCTGGCTTTATGGAAGTCACCTCAGAAGGTGCTGAGCCATAGTCTGTTGCATTCTGGAAAAAAGAGAGCATGAGAAAAGGAAGAAGGAAGGCTGCAAAATAAGACAGCAATTTGATACATGTTCTGGATGCCAGTTGGCACAACAATTCTCGGGTCATAAAGGAAAAGGGTTGGGTTTTTTTAACTTGGTACAAATGGGTCAGGGTGAATACAAGAAGGAAAGAGTATAACAACAAGGAAATTTCAAGAGAGAAATTTCTCACAAGTCAATGTAGACTCTATTGTAAGGTGAGCTCATCCCAGACTCTTTGGTTCTTTGATTACCCCTGATTGCTCATCCCAGACAGAGGCAGTTTTCTCCTATTGCCTAGCACACTGAGAAGGATGCACCTGGAGACTTCTCAATTGCTCAGAGACCTGTGCTTTGATTAGCATAAGGCTCTTGATTGGATTTCCAATCAAGGAAGCCAAGCCAAGGACTGAAGGCACATCTTTTGTGACCACAGCTAGTCCTGTTTATCTCAGAGCCAGAAAGCTCCCAGGATGTGGTATTGTTTGCAAGTCTGAATAGGATGGCCAAGCAAGGTGCAGCTTGTCATGGAATTTTCCAAAGCAAGATTTCTCACAAGGCAGGGAGGGGGAGGGTGTTGCCCCAATAGTTGGCCTAGATGTGGCTTCTGGACATTTGTGGTTGCTCCTAAGTTTGCCCTTGTCCTCAAAGTCCTACTGGACCTGATGCAGTCTTGCCACCAGCCCACACAAAACAACAAGAATCACACTATGTGGGTCACATTCTATTGGCATGCACCAGCACCACATACATGTGTGTACAGTATAAACATGTTAGGCAACATAGTACTGCTATTAGGTTCCATAATATTGTTGCCCGAGTGGATATGGAGACACCGTTTACTTCATCAGGTTTGTTCCAAAGCCTAATCTCTGGTCTATATCTATTTGTGATAGTTTGTCACAGCTGCTGAGTAGCCATTTTAGATTAGGATCTCTGCATCTGGTAGTGGAACTGGGACAAATGCCGTTGCATCATAGGGCTGGGCTACACACCATATTGTGTGGTGAGGCTTGAGCTGTGAGTCGTAGCTCGGAGCATGCAGATGGACGAATACAGGGGTCAGCTTATATAGACTTGAGGTTTATACGCCCATCACATAGTTGCTTAGAGAGATCCAGAAAGTGATGGAACTCTGATGTAGCCGAGTCTTCCCAGACATGTTCTACTCAAGTTGAATTTCAGGACGGCATGCTGAAATCCATTCATCTTCACGACCTCCCAACAATACTGGAAATATAAGCTGTCATCCCAAGATTTTAGAAGCATTGCTATAAATATTTTTCCACTATTGGATTTCTAATTCTTTAGAGCATAATCCCACAAGTTGGGTTTTTTTTCCTGTTACTCCATATGTTCATACTGAAAAGACTGCCAAAATTAACTGATTATCAAGTTGAGAGCTAAGTTGGACTCTCTCTCTCTCTCTCTCTCTCTCTCTCTCTCTCTCTCTCTCTCTCATACGATGGTCAAACTATGAACAAACACAACTTGTGCTTTTGCTTCTTTTCTTTTTTTTTAAAGCAACTGTTAAATGTTTCACATTTGTGTAAATGAAATGGCCACTTCATATATCTCAGACTGGGGGTAGGGGGATTGTAGCCGTTTTAAAGAAGGAAAACACCAATAGCTTACTCAACAAGCTTAGCCCCCAAAGCCAGTCTAGCTAACTAGGGCCTTAGAATCTAATCCTTGAAAACTCCATCTGGAGAATGTCCTAATTCCATTACTTGCTTTTCATAAGTATTCATCTTTTCATTTCCCCCATAACCATTTACTGCCCTCCTTTGCTTTCTAATAGTTCAATTCCAACCTGTTTACTCAAAACTAAGTCCCACTGATTTCAGTGGGACTCACTCCCAAGTACGTGTGCTTTGTGTTTCCGCCAAAGATATCTGCATGCAGGCTGAGTTCTCTGTTAGATTAGGATTTTCTTTTTTAAGGATTTGATAAATGTATAGAAGGACTGTCTATCATGGGTCATTTAGCCACACTACATCTAAATGTGACCTCTATGTTTAGAGGCATTGTATCTCTGAATGGCTGGTACTGGAGACAAATAACAGAGGAATGCTGTTCATACACTTCCGAGTGGCATCAGGCTGCCCAGTGGCATCAAGCTGCCATCAGCCCCACAGCTGGACCAGGAATATGGACTAAATTACTCTTTGTCTGATCCAACATGGCAGCTCTTGTACTGTCTTCTGACCCTGACCAGCTGCCATGACTCCTGTCAACCCGCCACCCTTCTAGCTCACTCCTTCTGCTGCCTTCTTCCTCATTGCTCTTGTTCCCACTTCCTGCCATTTCAAAAGGCACGCTGGGCAGTGAGGTCTGGGAGCATGGGAGAAGAGTAGAGACTGGCACCGAAGACTGGCCAGTCTTCTCCCCATGCCACTTCTTCCCCCTTCCTTGCCCCGAGCTTCCGCCCTTTTAAAACGGCAGGATGGAAGAGCTTGTAGAAAGAGAGTTCTGGCGGCTGTCATAGGCAGCCAGGCCAGCAGGGCTAGCCTCCAACTGGCTCTGGTGGCCTCTGGATGTCAGGACCCTCTTGGGGCAGAGAGTGGCAAAATATACCCCAGCTAGCAGTCACTTGCCGCTCTTTCTTTGTGGAGTTCTGGTTCATTTTCCACCTCCCCACATGTACCTCTGCCACTTCCCTAAAAGCTGACCCCTGAGACTACCAGTACCCAGGTTCAATCGGTTGCTGAACAACTCTCTCTGGGACCAGTCGCTCCTCTGCCACCATCACCGCTCCCATCCAAGGCCGGGAAGGAAGCAGTCTCCAGTCTACTCCTCCCTGACTCGCCATGCTCCTCTTTTCAAGGGGCAAGAACAAGGTTATGTGATGGGGTAGTAGGAGAATGGGGTAGTGGCCCCTATTCATAATTCAGCACTTGAATAGTCAGCAACAGTGTCTGGGAACCTGGTTTTATTAGGTGTACCAAATCAATATAGGCATACTGCTTTATAACAAGAAAAGAGGAACGAACAAATAGTTGTTTCTTTTTTCACAGTCCCAGAGGTGCTTTTTCAAGCCTAGTGAAAGTTGTTCAGGAATGCACATAAATCAAACTCCTAGTCCCTGCCAATTTTCTTGAATGTTCACTTTTCCCAGTAAGTTATGACTCAGTGTTTGGTTTTCATTTGATAATAGAAGCTGACTATACAAGTACTATGTCTGGTTAAGAACCTGTTCCAACAGACACGTCTGGTCTAGGCATACAATGAAGAAATGTACCATCGGTTTTAGAATTTGTAGAACAAATTGGTAAATTTAAAAATAAAAAAGCAAGGAAGCACAGATAGCTTGTCAGGTAAAGGTTCTCAAAGCACAACTAAACAGTTTGAAACAGTTGTTCTTTTAACTAAAATGTTAATTAAAATCAGCCTCCTTTCTAGAACATCTGAAGGTGGGCCACACTAATTTTTAAACAATGATCTGGCAAAGATTGAAGACATTACAGAGCAGTCATCTAAACATCTGTGGTAAACTGTATTTCACCCCACGGGTAATCAGAGAAAAAGTACTTTTTGTTTTTGTACACTTCTGACTAGCACTCTGTTTAATGGCTGAAGTTCCTGTATACCATCCCAGGCCCGCGGGTCAGATTAAGGTGACATCATTTCGGCTAAGAGCAGTCTCTTTTCCTCAAATGTAAATGTCACGGCCTTTGTCATTCCAAAGTGCCTATGTGAAAGAAAAACGTGTCTCAATGGGGGACTCATGCCTAGACATTTGTAACCAAAAATCTACTAGAAGCTTCTAGGGGAAAGTAGTTGGAGAGAAGGGTTAAAAAGGAAGAAGAGATCCACCTG
Organism: Lerista edwardsae; assembly: GCA_029204185.1. Classification (NCBI taxonomy): domain Eukaryota; kingdom Metazoa; phylum Chordata; class Lepidosauria; order Squamata; family Scincidae; genus Lerista; species Lerista edwardsae. The sequence continues at coordinate 5,571 of JAJKFI010021399.1, read as the reverse complement.
AAGGCTCTCCTGCATACATACACACACGCACCTATCTTTTGACACAGACACCCAGAAGGAGTTGAGGAAAGAGAGATACTGATGGCTGGCTAGATATGGATATGAACTACAGAAGAAAATGAGTTGTATTCTAAGTAGTGCCTCAAAAAAAGTTCCTGCAAACGAATTGCCTGAAACCAGTTGATACTCCTGGGGAAGGCATAGAATACCAATGTCTGGAGAGGCAATGGGGAAGTTTCCTTCTAGGAACTCACTTATGCAACTTAGTTAGGCCTAAACTGAGTTAGGCCAGCATAAACTATGCCAGCAAAGTTTGGCCAGCACAAGGGACACTGTAAAGTATGTTTGGACCACTCTCGGAGTCAGAGAGGCCAACACACAGACATGAGCCATCCTCCCTGACTCTGAGAGTAGTCCAAACATGCTTTATGGTGGCCCTTGTGCTGGCCAAACTTTGCTGGCATAGCTTATGCCGGCCTAACTTTAGTTTAGGATTGCGCTTTGAGAAAACAACACAATAATTTGTATCACAAGGTAAAGGCTCTGTTTAAACATCAAATGAGTAAGAAGGTTTTTGGGGGGAAAGGATGCATTTAACATCTTTCAAATGTAAAATATTTAAATTTAATTTTTTGCAAAAAGGGTGTAAAGTAGAAATGTTTTTTTCCAGTAGCATAGCTAGAGATAGAGGGGGGGATGGTAAGTAAAGCAGATGCCACAATATGTTGTGTAAGTGACCTCTCCCACTTGTAGTCAGGGTCATTCCAAACTGTGACAGCAACATGCAGGAGATACATCTGCGTGTTGGAGTCACTGCCTGGAATGGCTCTGGTGGTGAGCAGGAGGGGCAGCTTACATGGTACACTGAAGTACTTGCAATACTTATCGCTTCTCCCCCTAGCCATGCTACTGGTTTTTCTCAGTGCACAATCCTAATCTGGAGTTAGGCCGGCACAGTTAGGCTAGCAAAGTTAGGCCAGCACATGGGACACCATAAAGCATGTTTGGACCACTCTCGGAGCCTGGGAGGATGATGCATGGATGTGGCCTCTCTGACTCCAAGAGTGGTCCAAACATACTTTACGGTGTCCATTGGGCCGGCCTAACTTTGCTAGCCTAACTGTGCCGGCCTAACTCCAGGTTAGGATTGCGCCCTCATTTTACTTTAAAATTTTGTATCCTGTCTCAGTGCCCTATTACGGGATGCTCAAAGCAGCCAACTATGGTAAACGTTATCACAATAAAATCCATTATGTCAGCAAGATAAAGCATTAAAATACAACAGAAAATGCAGAAAAGGTAAGGTAAGACTCTCCTTAAGAGATTAAAAACCTGCCGAAACCGAAAAATCTTTGGCAGGCAGCAGGACTCAGGGATGGACAGCAGTTTCATTCAAGAAGTAGTGAGTTCCACAAGCTTGTCCCACTATAGGAAAAAAAAAGCCTCTCATATCCTGGCCAAATGCACCTTTCAGAATGGTAGGGCAGTCAACAGTACCCTAATGAACTAAGTAGCACCGGCACATAGAGAATGAGACAGTTTTTCATGCACCTTGTTCCTGAGCCATTTATAGCATTAATGGGAACCACCAGCACTTTGAACTGCACCCAGTGAGGGTTATATGTCAATGGTGTCATGCAATCGCAAAACCTGGCACCTATCAATATTCTAGCAGCAGAGTTCTGCACTAACTGCAGTTCCTAATCAGTTCTCAAAGACAGCCCCATGTGGACCACATTAGAGCAGTGTTTCTCAAACTATGGGTTGGGGCCCACCAGTGGGTATTGAGCCAATTTCAGGTGGGTCGCGAAGCATCTAGGGCAGCCATGTTGAAAATATGGGAAGATGGCTGAGCAAATGGCTGAGAAATAACCCATCTTATTGCTGAATTTTGAGGAAAGCAGCAGGCTCTAGAATCACAATGGCGGCACATCCAACCATGATATCATTTCCAATGGGCTCTCGACAGATTATCATACTAAATGTGTGACAATCTGTCACTAAAAAGTTACGAAAAAGTTTGAGAACCACAGTATTTGAGTAATCTAGTCAAGATGTAGCCAAGGAATGGGCAACTCTGACCAGTTATCTTTTGTTTGCAATTACCAAAGAAAAAGAAAACATCAGTGTGTAGGGCATTCTGTTTCAATATGTGCCTGTTAGTTATAGGTACAGTCAAGAAATGCTTGTTCACCTTTAATTACACATAAATGTAAGTGAATCAGATCAACAGATGTCCAGCTATGTGCATTTTTCTACTGTCATGTGATTTGCAGTGAAAGGTTTTGACACGCCAAAATCATGATATGGTGCGATTTTGGCAGACTTTGGGTATGGTGATCAGGATACATAGTAAGCGTATTTTTGTTGCAATTTGTTTGAAATATTTCCATACAATGACTGGCTCAATAGGAGGGAGGGGAAGTAAAATCCTCCTCATTTAGGTCTAGAAACTTAGTATGTCAGCCTATCTGGAATTTTCACACCAGACAAACCTCATGTTTCTAATCCATGTTACCACAACATCTGTTACTGTTCACTGTTTGAAAACATTACTGTGGCTAAAATAGCTAAACATACTTGAGAACTGCCTTAATATGGAATATTCAGAATGGCTTCTCGGAATGGGAGATTTGCCTTGCCAAAATTTTAGAATTATTTGAGAATGTCAGCAAATATACAGACAATTAAAAAGAAATTCTGTAGCTATTATATACTAGAAATTACTCTCCAAAAAAAAAAATCTTGACAAAGTTTCTTATACTTTTGCCCCAAATAAAAGATATGCATCCCTGTATCTTGTTCCCTATGAGGGGAAAGTATGTGTGACCAAATTTTTCTTAGCGAATCCTATATTCTGATATATAGGGTCCCCAGAATATTAGCTACTCCCCAAACCTCCAATTCATAAATCAAACCAAGCAGAAAGTGTGGTGTGTTTTATTATTTCGAAATGAGCAGATTACAGTAGATCAAAATATGAATGCTTGGTTATAAATGAAATCAACATATGTAGGGTAATGGCAAAACCATATGATTTTATATGATTTATTAATAACTCTTCATTCAACAGTCAACATGAAACAAAAATGACTAAATACACAAGGTGTTCATTTAAGCATGAATATTATTGATAGATTTACTGTACAGTAGGCTTGCGTTATCCACAGGGTTTCCGTTCCTGGAACCCCCGTGGATATCAAAATCTGAGATGCTGGAATCTGCGGATATTAGGAACACTTTAAACCTCCAAAGGCGATTGGAACAGAGAAGCCCAGAGAGGCTGCATGTGACCACCTGCTGCCTCTCTGGGCTTCAAAATGAAGCCTGGAGCGAACTTCTGGTTTTCAGTGAAAACCAGAAATTCACCTTAAAGCCACAGAGGCTGTCTGCTGTGCTCTGATAAGGGTTGGAGGCAGTGGTGCAATTCAGATGAATTAACAACCGGTTCTATCACGTCATAGCTGGAGTCAAAAAGCCGAAGCCAGCCGAGATAAGCGAGTGGGCGGGGCCTGGCCATTTAACAACTGGTTCTATAGAACCTGGGCGAACCCCCTGAATTTCACTACTGGTTGGAGGGCTTGGGGGCAGGGCCAGTCTGACATCCATGGATATTGGCATCAGCAGATGGTGGACCTGCAGAAAACATGGAAAACATGGGCCCCATGTACTGTATTGAATCTTAACAACAAAGAGACTATTTCTAGTGTGACCAAAGTTTCCTGTGTCACACACTTAAATCTGATCAAAATTTCCCCCTTCTGGGCAGGAGGTCTGGTCGAGAGGGTAGATTCGCTGTTATGCCCGAAGATAAGATACAAAGGTCGCCAGTTTGAGAACACTGGAAGCTTCCGTGAGCGGCAGACCTTGAGAATGCAATTGATAAGCTCTGAGCTGAGCTGTCTCTATAGCTGAGCTGTCTCTGAGCTGGGGCAGCTGTTTCTTTGGTGAGAGCAAAGAAGCCGTTTATCAGCCAGCATGAAGACAATCGTGCAACCATCAAGGAAGACTGGACTATGAAAGCTCCATCTGAATGTAGCAGTTCTTGAAAGATTAGAACCTCTTTGTGATTTGTAAAAACCCCTTGGGGTTTAGAAAAAAGCCTGCCTATGTAAATCACCTTGAATTGAAGTCAAAGGAGCAATCCAATGACCAAGAAAGGTGGTATATAAATACCAGTATTATTATTGTTGTTGTTGTTGTTGTTGCCATGCCACCAGAGGACATGTGGAACCCTGGGGTGGGTACAGTCACAGAGACCTCCTTCAAGTAAGGAGACCATTTGTCCCCCTGCCCGCTGGTAAGCTCTGCAGCCCCAATGGTTCTATTTGGGCCTGTGATAGTTAGGTTTACCAGATGTCCTGTTTTGACCAGGATTATCCCGGTTTAGGGAAGTTGTCCCAGTGTCCCACCTGGTTTGAAGGTCTATCCCAGTTTGGCCTGCCATTTAAAGTGGAACTTCATTTTTGTTGCTCACCAGGAAGATGTAGGAGGACTGCCAAGCAGAGGTGGGAGGGACACTAAAGTGATGTTGCTTTGCTTTGTGAAAGCCAGAAGACCACGTGAGGCAGCCAGCCAAAGACTGCCAAGCAGAGATGGGAGGGGCACTAAAGTGTGTGGGCTCCTTGCTTTGCATGTGGAGAGGAGCACTACAGTGTGTGCTTCTTTGCTTTTGGAAGTCAGGAGTCAACTGAGGAGTCAGTAAGCATGCAGATGTGGAGGCTTTTCAGCTGGGCTACTTTCAGCTCCAAAATGTGGAATATGTGTGAATGGGGAGAGGAGCAGTAATGTCATTCAGTAACGAGGAGATGGAACGTGAGGCGGGACTTACCGCCTGATTGGTTGCCGGTTCCTGATGCGTCGCTGCCTTGCCGAGCGCCGCGCGGGCACCCCTGGCTTCGGAGGGGGTGCCCGCTTGCCTGGGGGCGTGCTGGGTGCCTAGGCGAGCCGCGGAGGGGCGCGCCACCCAGAGGGAGCCCCCGCGGCGGGCAGGCAGGCGGCGACGTGTCACGGGCTGCCTGTCAATCAAGCGGTAAGTCCCGCCTCGCGTTCTCTCTCCTCGTTACTGAATGACATTACTGGAGAGGAGGTGTTCATTAATCTCAGGAATGGAATCAGGAATGGATGCTGGTGAGACTGGCGGGGGGGAGCCAGAGTCTCACATTCAGAGGAACTGATCTTTTTCAGATCCAATAATTAAAGCAGCAGCCGCAGCAGCAGCCATCACCCCCTGTGTGCTCAGTACTTTGCGCTCGCTTGCACGCGCTCTCTCTCTCTCTGTGCATCCAGGAGCCAGGGGACTGCGGAAGGGTGAGAATATGTACAAGTAGAGAGGGGAAGCCTAGGTGCCTTTAAAGGGGGATTGGACAGATTCATGGAGGAAACGTCCATCACACACTACAGGCAGTGATGGGTATGTTCAACCTCCCCAGCTGCACCCCATGCCAGGGCCAGGTGGCCCAAGGCAAGCTTCAGGGCTTCAGAGGAGAGGCTCTCAGTCCAGCAGGCAAAGAGTGGCACATGTGTGTGTGTGTGTGTGTGTGTGTGTGTGTGTGTGTGTGTGTGTGTGTG